>JAVTVY010032209.1:0-12164 GCA_036873755.1 Hanleya hanleyi
GACACATTGACATTTTTATTACATTTTCTACATTTCTTAGGGATGTTATTGATTTTCGCCTATTTTCTACAAACAGATTTTAGTTTATCACGTTTTCTTTACTTTTTGTCATTTCTAGTAACGTCGTCATAAATGACTTTATCGTTTGTTCTTTTTTCACCGGGGCCCTCGGTGGCCGAGTGGTCTAAGGCGCTTCGCTGGTGACCGCTAGCCTCACACCGCTGAACCGGCACGGGTTCGAGCCAAGTTGGTCCATGTGTGAAAGTTTGTCAGTTACTTGCCGAAGGGCGGCGGTTCTTCCTCCACCAACCAAACTGACTGTCACCATATGAGTGAAACAAACTTGAGTGTGACATAAGCCAAATTCCCTCCCTCCCTCTTTTTTCACCGAAAACCAGACAAAACTCTTGGAAACGTTTACACCGTTTAAACCACAGAGTAAACATTTAAACCGTCGAGTAAACCTTGAAACCGCGATGTAATCTTTACACAACGGTTGCTAGCTTTACTTCGCGGTTTATAAGTTTCTACCGTTAGTAAGAATGCGAGAAATCTAAAAAAATTCTGTGTTAACCTTATCTGGCCTGGGATGTTTAGGATCTGTCCAGGCGCTCCCCCCCCCCCCTTCACCCTTTCCCTAACTATTTTTCTTATCCCTTGAGGTAAAGGAACTGAAACTTACCACACTATACCTTTCCGTCAACCTGTAAAATAAAATGCAAAACAAATCCAAGATGGCCGCTTTGATGACGTCACAGTGACGTCATTTTCAAAAAATACCTTTCTTGGTCGATTTTTTTATCAAATTTTGCAAAAATTTTATTCATGTAATTTTTCCAAAAAAAAAGGCATGATAAATTACCCTTGATTTTACCCGTGATCCTCTGCTCGGGAGGTTATGCAAATAGGCTCCAAATGACCCCAATATGATAAACTACAAATTCACGGAGTGTCATCTCTCAAGTGTTTTACTTTTCCGAAAGTCATGAAAAACATCGACACAGTGCAGGCGCGACAAAAGAAAGAATACAACAGGAGGAAAGGAATGGAAGTTAGCATATTAATGATTTTAAGGAAAACTGATTCAACTGAATGGTCAGAAACACTGCAAATTATATGTTAAGGGTTAGAACACTTTTAATCCGATATAGACTATGTACAGTTTGAGGTTTTACCTACATTACTAAACACATCACTCAAAATAATAACGTTTTAACAACATGTTTGTAACCTAAATACGTTTAAACTGAAACAAGATTCTTCTTTTCCTGTTAAACTAATGTCCAGATCCTAAATGTTTAATTTGCAGACAACAGATAATGGTGCCAAAGAAACACCTGGCCGAATCCTTTATTCATATAATGATTTATGCGAAGTGCTAATTAGAGTGTAATCAATATTGCTGAAGAACTGAGCTGCATTGTTGCACAGACCTATTTCATTTTTTCAACTCGTATTGCCATGAGCACATGTTGAGCATGGACCATACACACAAATTTTCGCTATTTCAGACTTTTGACATAGGTGTCAAGGTCTTGCTTTGTAATCTCAAGCGCCTGGACCGAAGGGAGAAAGTCTGAGAAGCGTTATCGGGGCCCTTATGTCATATCCGGCAATGGGCGTGGAACATCTACCTTTCGTGTGACGTCTGTAGAAGAAAAATAGCTGAAAGTTGCAGTAAACGCAAAAAATCTGAAGCGTTTTATGCAACCGTAAGTATGGGCAGACATGTCAGGTCTGATGTATTGCTTGTCAACCAAAGACCTCGGTTTTGGAAGACCCACGGAATATGCTGTTAAAAGAATATAAGCTTCCACACCTTTATAGAACAATTACATATCGCGACTTGCATTCGTGGAAACAGAAGAACGTGTTATTTCTCGTGTTGACTTGCTGTAACGTATGCTGGCCAATATGTTGTATTCTTCATTGTAGTGAACAAGCTCCTACCGGACAAGCAAAGAGGCGCAAACGCACGAGAAAAAACCCTTAGGTGTGATGCAGTGCTACCTGATTATTTCTTAACATAAATTTCAAGATTTTCTGTTGAAATTATCTTGTTTTTTCATTTTATTTTCGTCATCACTCACCTCCTGAGTAGAAGGGAGAGACAGAGAGATGGGGACTTAGGGCGTTATTGAGCTACTTACAACCGGTGACGTCAACAAGTCCCTTTCGGCTGACCTTTGTGAGGTAAGGTAAGGTAAGGTTTTTATTATGCTGATCACAGCGCCCAATCAGGGCAGATACAATTTACTACACGGGAGATAACTCCTGTATTGATTTACAATGATTGAGATGAGCTAAACAAACCAGGTCACTCCCGGTTCCGGTCACATGATCGGAAGTGACCATGCGGACAATATCGGACATCATGCGCAGGGTTAAAGATCACTTTATGCCACATGACCGGAACCGGAAGTGACTTCACAAAGGTCAGACGGAAATGATCTGTTGGCGCCACCTGTCGGAAGTAGGTCAATAACGCCGTAAATCCCCTTTCTATACTACTCTCTGGTACACATGTTCACGTGTAAACTGGATGAAAAATCGGAAGCAGTAAGCGAGGCGGACACTGGGCTTCAGGTTAGGACTTTCGTCTCCTGGAAGCCATTGTCCCAGGACATACAAACCCAGACCTGAATGCCCGACGGACAATTAAATCCAGATCTTAGTGTCTTGGGACACTGACGTCTATAGCCTATAGTATAGGCGAGTGTCCCCGGACTCTGGATGCATCGGGCCACCGTTTCCGTCACACCGTTATGGGCTTAATTTGCGTCAGACGAACACATATCTATTAAAATTGACGAGAGAGTGTATGCTTCACCGCAAACATTCGATTAAAACATGGAAAAATTCACATGGGCTCGTTACCGTTGTTAATTGGTTAAATAGGTTGATTATAGGGGGGGAGGTGGGGGTCGCTCGTTACCGTTGTTGGTGGTTAAATGGGTTGATTGCTATAGGGGGGTCGAGGTGGGTAATAGAAGCGCATTACCGACCTCAGCCTATCAACCTATTTAACAACGGTAACGAGCCCCTGTGGAAAAATTAATGCTATACACACTCTCATTTGGGCTGGTAGCCATTTGTCATAAATGTGTAGCATGAAGACCATTTTCAATTAGGAATAAGTAATTTATGTCAAGTAAACCGTTATGTGTTAAATCTGTGTGAATAGCACGTCAAACGAACACATATCTATTAAAATTGACGAGCGTATGATTCACTACAAACATTCGATTAAACTGTGGAAAAGGCCATGCTGCACATGCACGCTCTTTTGGACTAGTAGTCATTTGTCATAAATGTGTAGCATGAAGACTATTTTCTAATATAGCAATAAGTTATTTTATCGAAGAACCCGTCATATTAGTTAAATATGTTTGAATAACAGGTCTTTAATATCGGTACGTGTTATGTTGAAATTATCATGGATAAAATGGTAGTAATCATTCTGTATATCTCGGTTTGTTTTAGGAAAGTTACGTGGAATCATGGAGTTGATTTTTTTTTAAGGCGTATGATTCACTGCAGAATGGCCAAAATTTAGAGGATATGTTGCAACAGTCCATATACTATCAGTTACATTTATTTTGATATTGCAATATTTCATAAGTAGGTAGGCCTAATGACGCGCAGACCTTGATATGAGTCATTTGATGTAGGTCACGGTATCGCTGGATTTTATATGTACAGGTATATCGTTCACAATGTCCTACTTTGATCCTGCCGACTCGAAGTATGTCGCAATGTATGTCGCAATACACGGATGCCGTGCCTTTTGAACTGTCCAACTGGAATTAGGCATGAAAATATCTGGTCTGGAAATACAATGACAACCACATACCGATGCAATGACAAGTTGGAAGTGATTGAAAATGGATGGTTTTATTTATGGAGCGCGGAGTAGTTCATTGGGGAAAATACATATGGCCCCCTCTTATATTTTTTCATAAGTAAAAATTGAATGGTACGCTACCTCATTTATGTGTATCCATGGACAGACGTATTGTTTATAGGCCTTTGTAGGCCTACATCATCTTCATTACACCAAATCAATTTCTACGTTCTCACATAGTTCAAAGCGTGAGCGTAGAAATTGTTTTGGTGAACGAAGATGATGTACACGTATGGGTTTATGTTGTGTCAGGCTAAAGTGACAATCTCAGTAAACCCAGATATAAAGTATCACGGAATATTCCCCTGATTTATCATCTTGGTTTACCTAGATTGGCTAAAGTGATATAGCTTGATCTGAAATAGATCTCCCATAGTTCTCGGTATACATGTACTCTGTTGTACCTTAGCTCTATATCAAACTGATGCAAAATACGGAATTGAGTTCAATAAATTACTTTTTCCAACGTTATTTTTGAATATAAACTTAGGCCTACTCTGGAGTCCTATACGCCACAAGCGCCGGGAACATTTGGGTATCAAATTCTGGAACAGAATATCTGGGAGATACAGTCTTCAGCCCGGAGAAGATATCTGCCAGATCATCCGTCCCACGACTTCATCCTCAAATTACCTGGAACGCGGGTCGCCATGGGGCATGTAGACGGAGTTACAAATCTGAATATCTGATCAACGTTCCCCATTCATATATGCAGGTCTCAATTTAAGGAGTGCTGATGGTAACCTCTCAACAGGTTACCATGAATTCTACATTGGTAACCTGTGGGAACCTATTGCATAATTATTAACCTAATGTCATATTATTAGTCAAAATTATGGGGAACTGAAAATAGGTTACCACTATTTTTCATATGGCAACCTTCAGGCAACCTGAAAACAGGTTACCACCTTAAATTGAGGCCTGTATATGTCGCTTTCTAAATGGGACTCCGTCCGGATATAAGAAAAAGTATAGTAGTGAACTGAAATTTCACACATCTAGGATATTACGATGCATTAGTGTATGCTAAACTAATCTCTTTCAATAAAATCGCGTGTGTATAGGCGTTTGCGATCTTTGTCAATTTTTGGTATACGACATATTTTTAAATCCTCGCGGTTTCCTTGTAGTAGCATTTTAGCAACAATTTTAATTAAGAATTTTAACTAAGAATTTATCGCTATTTTTACATACCCGGTAACATTAATTATATGGAGAAATTATTACAAACAGGAGACCCCATTATTATTAATTATTAATCTTACATGTGTTTGAAGAACTATTTTTAGATCTTAGATCTTGTGTAAGCCTATATATCAGTAGGCCTACCGTACAGTATCAAAACCAACAACGTTCATAAATGTTTTTAAATTTACATCGTGTGTTAGATATATTATTCAAACGTTGATGATTTTTGTTTTGCATATTACATTGCAAGGGTCTGGATAGGCTTCAGAAGGCTGTGACGTGAGTAGTATACAGTACCCGAATTGAACAAATAGCGCCTCACTGCGCATGCGCAGAACCTGTTTGTGACGTCACAGCACAAAAAATGTGGCGGTTTTGTGGCGGTATTGGGGCGGTGTGCGCATGTGTGATGTGTGGGAGGTGGGAAAAGATGGCCGCCATGTGGGAGGTGGGAAAAGATGGCCGCCATGTGGGAGGTGGGAAAAGATGGCCGCCAATGATCATGTTCGGGCATGTTCGGGCATGTTCGGGCAAAAAAAAAGTTCCGGCAAAAAAAAAAAAAAAAAAAAAAAAATGTATTCATGCGCGGTGATGCGGTTTGGCCGTGGTTTTGGCGGTGATTCGGTCTCGGGAAAAAGCTTCCGCGGAGAAAAAGTAGTCCCTAGATAAAATGGTCCGATGGGGTCGAGTGAGGTATCAAAGGGAAGGTTAGGTGAAGGAGCATCTAATGGGCTGGGTGTGGGGTTGAAATATCGTCATTCTGCGCATGCGCGGCGGCCGAAGGGTATGAAAATAGCCTTTTTGAAGCTAGGGGAGCCCCTAGTGTACCGATGGGGTCGAGTTAGGTATCAAAGTGAAGCATTCATGAAGGGGCATCTAATGGGCTGGGTGTGGGGTTGACATATCGGCCTTCTGCGCATGCGCGGCGGCCGAAGGGTATGAAAATAGCTTTTTGGAGCTAGGGGAGCCCCTAGTGGACCGATGGGGTCGAGTGAGGTATCAAAGTGAAGCATTCATGAAGGGGCATCTAATGGGTTGGGTGTGGGGGTGAAATATCGGCCTTCTGCGCATGCGCGGAGGCCCAAGGGTATGGAAATAGACGTTTTGGAGCTAGGGAAGCCCTAATGGACCAATCGGGTCGAGTGAGGTATCGATGTGAAGCATTCGTGAAGGAGCATCTGATGGGCTGGGTGTGGGGTTGAAATATCGGCATTCTGCGCATGCGCGGTGGCCCAAGGGTATGAAAATAGCGGTTTTGGAGCTAGGGGAGTCCCTAATGGGCCAATGGAGTCGTAGGAGGTATCAAAGTGAAGCATTCGTGAAGGGGCATCTGATGGACTGGGCGTGGGGTTGAAATATCGGCATTTTGCGCATGCGCGGTGACCCAAGGGTATGGAAATAGACGTTTTGGAGCTAGGGGAGCCCCTAATGGTTCAATGGGGTCGAGTGAGGTATCAAAGTGAAGCATTCGTGAAGGGGCATCTGATGGACTGGGTGTGGGGTTGAATTAGGGTGATTGTGCGCATGCGCGGTGGTCGAAGGGTATGAAAATAGCCTTTTTGGAGCTAGCAGCGCCCCTAATGGTCCAATGGGGTCGAGTGAGGTATCAAATTGAAGCTTACGTGAAGAGGCATCTAATGGACTGGGTGTGGGGTTGAATTAGGGTGATTCTGCGCATGCGCGGTGGCCGAAGGGTATGAAAATAACCTTTTTGGAGCTAGGAGAGCCCCTAGTGACCCGATGGGGTGGAGTGAGGTATCAAATTGAAGCATTCATGAAGGGGTATTTGATGGCTGGGTGGGTGCATGTAAAATTTTTCCTGAAAAGAAAAATACGGAACACGGACTTTATCGAAAAACCTGGGAAAATGCCTATATGGGGTATGAGGGGTATATAGGTCGCCGGGCTTAACGGGGCTTGTCTATCAACAGAGTTATCTTCCCTAGTTCCAGGGTGGGTGTATGTAAAAATTTTCCTGAAAAAATACGGAATACGGACTTTATCCTAAATTACGGCAAAATGCCTATATGGGGTATGGGAGGTATAGGACCATCCTGGGAAACGTACTTCTATACATTTGCGGTAGGGTTGTGAGGTCTCGTTTTACTCGTCTCGTCATTTAGAACATGATAGAAAGTGTCCCCGTGCGAATCGGTGAAATTTTTGAAAAAAGTCACCGAACCCCATATAGTCCCATACTGAGGGTATAGGATCAATGTTTGTCCCCCCTGGGAAACGTACTTCTATACATTTGCGGTAGGGTTGTGGGGTCTCGTTTTACTCGTCTCGTCATTTAGAACATGATAGGAAGTGTCCCCGTGCGAATCGGTGAAATTCTTGAAAAAAGTCACCTGAGGCCTGGGTAGGCTCCATAGGCCTATACTGCATGGCTATGGGTGTATAGCTCCATGCATGTGTGGTGGACATGTTGGAGTCTAGGTGAGTCCCTAATGGTCCAAATGCTGGGGTCGGAGCAGGTCTTATTTTGAAGCTCTCGTGGAGGAGCACTTGACTACTCTAATGGTTCGTCCGTGTTCAATAGTCTGCGCATGCGCAGTCTGGCCGTAGTATAGAAAACAGGCATTTGGGTGCTATGTAGGGGTGTGTTTGGGTTAGAGATGAGCTAATCACGGTTCGAATGGGTCGTGTGAGGTGTCAAAGTGAAGCTTGTGTGGGGCAGAGTCAGAATGGTGTGTTTTTGAATGCATGTCGCGTTAATCTGCGCATGCGCAGTTGGTTGTAGTAAGTAAAGTGGCCATTTTGGGGCAGTGAAGGAAGGTATTTGGGGTCGAGATGGGCTATTCACGGTTCGAATGCGTCCTGGAAGGTGTCATCTGGTAGTTCTCGGGGTGTACATTCCGATTTGAGGGATGTTCGCGTCATCTGTGACGTCATCGGTGACGTCATCGGTACGAGTAGTAGCGAAAGTGGCCATTTTCGGGCAGTACATGAAGGTATTTGGGGTCGAGATGGGCTATTCACGGTTCGAATGCGTCCTGGAAGGTGTCATCTTGTAGTTCTCGGGGTGTACATTCCGATTTAAGGGATGTCCGCGTCATCTGTGACATCATCAGTGACGTCATCAGTACGAGTAGTAGCGAAAGGGGACATTTTGGGTGCTATGTAGCGGTGTGTTTGGGGTAGAGAGGCACCATCCTTGGTTCGAATGAGTCGTGGAGGGTGTCAAAGTGAAGCTTGTGTGGGGTAGAGTCAGAATGGCGTGTTTTTGAATGCAAGTCGCGTCAATCTGCGCATGCGCAGTTGGTTGTAGTAAGTAAAGTGGCCATTTTGGGGCAGTACATGAAGGTGTTGGGGTAGAGAGGGACCATCCTTGGTCCGAATGCATCGTGTGAGGTGTCATTTTGTTGCTCTCGGGGTGTTCATTCCGATTTGAGGGATGTCCGCGTCAGCTGTGACGTCATCTGTGACGTCATCGGTACGAGTAGTAGCGAAAGTGGACATTTTAAGGCAGTACATGAAGGTATTTGGGGTCGAGATGGGCTATTCACGGTTCGAATGCGTCCTGGAAGGTGTCATCTTGTAGTTCTCGGGGTGTACATTCCGATTTGAGGGATGTCCGCGTCATCTGTGACGTCATTGATGACGTCATCGGTACGAGTAGTAGCGAAAGTGGACATTTTGTGGGTGCGTGGGGGTGAGTTTGGTGTAGATAGAGGACTATCCTTAGTCCGAATGCGTCGTGTGAGGTGTCATTTTGTAGCTCTCGAGGTGTACATTCCGAGTTGAGGCATGTCCGAAGCATCTGTGACGTCATTGTTGACGTCATCAGTAGGAGTAGTAGCGAAAGTGGACATTTTGGGGCAGTGAAGGAAGGTATTCGGAGTAGAGAGGAACCATCCTTGGTCCGAATGCGTCCTGAGAGGTGTCATGTTGTAGCTCTCGGGGTGTACATTCCGAGTTGAGGGATATCCACAGCATCTGTGACGTCATTGGTGACGTCATCAGTACGAGTAGTAGCGAAAGTGGGCATTTTTTAGCAGTGAAGGATGTTATTTGATGTAGAGATGGACCATCCGCGGTGCGAATGCGTCGTGTGAGGTGTCATCTTGTAGCAACGCCCACCAACGCCATTCTTAATGCTTCAACGCCCAGGTGAAATAGCTCAGAAGCTCTGATATTCCATGGAATTGTCACTAATTCTTCGAAATGCAGTGACGCCAGTCGACGCCCGTCGTTACACCTTAACACTCTAACATAACACCATGATATAGACCGGACAGAGAACAACAACAGCAACAACAACAATGATCACACATAAGAGAACAACAACAACAAGAAGTTTTTTTCATATAGTTTATTCTCCCCAATGTTACATCATACCCACGTTGGGGGAGCCGCGTTGGGTATATTTACAATTCAAGAATATTCTTGTCCAATCAGAGGCCACCATTTGCATCTGTCATATTCGTTCCTGTCCGTTAGATGTATTCTCGGCTACTCTTGTCCAATCAGAAGTCGCCATTTCAGAAAGTTCCATCTTCGGCCATGTTCGCTCTGAACCGTTTGTTCTAATCGTCATCGGACAGGCCAGGATACCGTTGAGGAAACATATCCTCAGATAGTTGTTTGCGCATTCTAAGTATCTATCAGTGCATGGGTGAATACTTTCATCCGATGGGGGTGGTGGGTCAGTTTAACCACGAAGAACGTAACATTGGTGACCCTCTCCACTATCCACTTGGTGTTGGGACGCTGTTCATAGGCCCATTCTAAGGGATCCACAGTGTCCAGTTGGGTCAGCATCGTCTCTAGCGACGCCCGATTGGTGATTGTGAAAGGATGGTCGTACACTGGGTTGATGGCACTGGAATAGAAATAGCACAATTCACGCGTCATCTTATGGCATAAGATGTACCCAAATGCTACATTTAATGTGAAGGATGTAGGTTGGTCATTGAAGATGGCTTCCACGTAGCTGCGTAGACGGGCGAGGTCGGTCAGTCGGAAATTGTACAAGTCCAATATAGAGCGATGACGGTGGAAGCAGTGTCGGATCATGGACCAATGGCGTCGATACATCTCACTCACTGGATGATCTTCGGGTAAGAGATCGCTGGAAACATCCACCGCATCTTCCAGAAAATGTTCGTTGTTGTCAGGTGTATGACTGGAAACAGTGATGCTAGGGACCGGCTGGATATCTAGGCTCTTCTGAGCTGTGGGTATAGGCGGGCTCTCCGTGATCGCATCACCAGTGGCATTCTCCTCCCCGGGTTCATCTTCAGTGGATCTGTCCCTCCTGGGTACCTCTTTAGTGGAAAGTTGTCCCTCATGCCGTGGTGATGCACCATGAATCAAACGCTCATGCCGTTTTAACTGACTGGGTCATTTGAAGAGTTGACCACATTCTTCGCATGGACGCTTGGATGGCCCATGAATTGAACGTTCATGGCGCTGTAAATGATCTGGGCGCTGAAACGACAGTGTAGGCCTACATATCGTACAGCTATACCGGGCGGTTCCATCGTGCTTGGTAGCCTCATGGCGGCGCAAGTCGTGCCGGCGAGTGAATGATTTCGAGCACGTAGTACAAGTGAACATCTTGGTGGTTGACAGAGTGTCTGATGAAACGGCCAGGCCGTTTCCTTTTTATAGCAAGCTAGCTGTTGATCTATTTTTAGCACAATCAGTTCTAAACTAGGGGAAAACCCCTATCACCTCTAGCCAAAAGGGCTAATATCGGTCCCCGGGCTTATTGGGATCTGCCTATCAAGTCAATGGGGTGATGTGAATAACAACAAGTTCAGCAATGTTCATACAGTTTATTATCCCCAATGTTACATCATACCCAGGCTGGGGGAGCCGCCTTGGGTATGTTTAGTATATTCACAGCAAAACAAATTGAAATATCAAACACCATGTTTTATTATTTAACGCACCGTCACATTATGTACAAGTGTTTACTGAGCTCAAGTCAACGATCAGCATGTAGACATAGAGACTATGTGCGGCATCTTATGGTATTCATCAGTGCGCGGGTGACGCATTCAACCGATGGCGGTGGTCGGTCAGCTTGGTAAGGAAGAACGTGGCATTGGTGACCTTCTCTACGACCCATTGTATGTTGGGGCGTTGACGATGTGCCCATCTCAAGGGTTCCACGGTGTCCAGTATCTCCAGCATCGTCTCTAGTGACCTCCGGTTAATGATGGTGAGCGGTTGGTCAAACACATGGCTGTTATTACTGGCATAATAATACCGTAACTGGTCCGTCTTTTGTGACGTAAGATGTACCCGAAAGCAACATTCAATTTGAAGGCCGTAGTTTGATCTTTGAAGATGGCTTCCACGTAGCTGCGTAGACGGGTGAGGTGGGTCAGTGGGAAATTGTAGATATCTGGAATGGGGCGATCACGGTGGAAAATGTGCCGTATCATGGGCCATTGGCGCCGATCGATGTCATTCACTGGATGGGCGTCCTGTAACAGATCGCTGGGAATATCCACTGCATCTTCCAGAAAATGTCCGATGTCGTCAGGCGTATGACTGGCAACAGCAATGCTAGGGACTGGCTGGATATCTAGGCTCTTCTGAACTGTGGGTATAGGCGGGCTCTTCGTGATCGCATCACCAATGGCGTCCGTCTCCCCGGGCTTATCTTCACTGGGTCTCACCTTCCGCGGCTCCTCTTCAGTAGGAAGTTGTCGCCCAAACCGTAGAGACGGACCATGAATCAAACGCTGATGCCGTCTTAACTGACTGCGTCGTTTGAAGAGTTGACCACATTCATTACATTGTTCCTTCGCGCCCTCGTGGAGTGAGCGTTCGTGGCGCAGTAAAGCATCTTCCCGATTAAATAACCGTGCGAAGGTTATACAAGTATATAGTGTACCGTTGTGGGCGGAGGCCTCGTGGCGTCGCAAATCTTCTGGGCGAGTAAACTGCTTCTGGCAAGTTGTGCAAGTGAACATCTTGGTGGTTGACAGAGTGTCTGATGAAACGGCAAGGCCGCTTCCCTTTTATAGCACGCTAGCTGGTAATCTATTTTAGCACACTCTACCCCAAGTCGAGGATCGAGACTGGTGTACTGGTGTACGACTGAGCCGCATTG
>JAVTVY010032210.1:0-11926 GCA_036873755.1 Hanleya hanleyi
AATCATAGTATACATAAACATAGGCTTGTTTCCTGCAAGAGAGAAGCGGTCAACAGTTTCCAATGATGCCGGCAAGACATCATGATGTTCCAAAAATATCAAATCCGTATCGCTGATCAGTATTCTTAATCATAATATTCGTTGTAAAGTCGTCATCTAAAGAATGATGTATCTCAGTCACGCTTTGATTGTGACTGTTCATATGAGTACCATGAGGATCTTGAAGTACATGGGTTCATACGGCCCCTAGCCCCGCGTTAAGCGGAATTAGACACAAGTTACGAAACGTAACGCCATAGATCTTGCACGCTACGTTCGTATTTTGCTATCAGCATGCGATATGTAACGCCAAATTTGAGAAACTTTGAGGGTAGGCGCTTGGTGGAATAGCCCTGTTTTTTAAGTTTCTGCACCAATGTTTCTGCACCGATATTTGCTATGATAAAAATGTGACCAGGAAAAGCAGGATAAATTATGATTAGATTTCCTATCACCATAACCATGATAACAGGCTATATTTTAATTGTATATTTATTGCACTATTCTTGACCAAGGCTAAGGATTGCTGCATAATTCAATTGTACATCTGTACCCACATCTTGAAAAATGAGAACATTTCATTCATTCATTTCATTTAAAACGTTTTAAACAATTTTTTTCTCCTCAGATGTAACCAATCGGACATGTTCGAGGCGCACATTTCATCGACTCGGAGCAGACATGTGATCATGGAAATCATGCAGCATCTATTGTTGAATTACTTCTCGCCAAAGAGGAAATAGCATCAGGCAATATTACATGACCAATACAACTGGATGACGAACATTGTTAAAATCATATTAGTGTACATTCTCAATATTTTTTCCAATTGTGATTGCGTTTTCATAGTGTTGATCCATAATTCTGGATTCCACTTCAAAATATTTTGCTTCAAATCCATGAATACTGCTTAAGTATCATAATTTATATTGCTTTATAATACTCATAACATGCATTCAAGAATGTGTATTTTACATTAATAACAAATGACTTGAATGACTTTGGTACTACTGGACCCAAATAATCTTTGTTCAGTGAGCGGCACATGTTTGGTTTTTGCAGAGGGCACACCAATAACAATAACATCACATTTCTATGATATTTCAATGCAAATCATCTTGGTTATCGTCATATTCACTAATATCAGCATTACGCCAGTTGAATGTAGTGTAATATTTTTAAGATTTCTCTAATCATACTTTTTCGCTAATGTCACAACAATTGTATACCATTCTACCCATTTAAATTATGAGGATAACCTCTGAATAGTTTCAGGATAACTTGACACATTGATAACTTGATAACAATTTCTTTGCTAATTTGATGACTTTTCATTTTTTATAGATTACTGCCAGAAGAAGTTTCCCTGTACCAGCAAGGTGATTTTGGACGCGATGAAATCAAAATTGAATGGGGAGCTAAAAAGTTATAAAAGACACTTGATCTGTTGAGAAAAACGTGGATGCCTTGGACTTTGGATGCTACGTGCATGTGCTGGTTGCTATTCCCTATAAATGTTTGTATTTTATATAATAAAATGTATGACATGACAACATAATAATCCCTTGTGTGTATAGCTGTATATACGTTTCTGTTTTGTGTGTATAGCTGTCTATACGTTTCTGTTTTATACAATAAAATGTATGAAATGAATGCATATAATTTGTTATATTGACTATCTCATTCGACACGAAACGTTTCATCGTAAACCTGCAGTATATTGGACAACCCTGCACAACCATCCAGCATTATTCTATCTGCGTTAATTGACACAAATGACAGCCCTGTAGGACAACCCTGTAGGATCCTGAAGGACGGTCTTGTAAGATCCTGTAGGACAGTCTTGTAGGATCTTGTAAGATCCTGCAGGACAGTCTTGTAAGATCCTGTATGACAGTCTTGTAAGATCTTGTAGGATCCTGAAGGACGATCTTGTAAGATCCTGTAGGACAGTCTTGTAGGATCCTGAAGGACGATCTTGTAAGATCCTGTAGGACAGTCTTGTAGGATCTTGTAAGATCCTGTAGGACAGTCTTGTAAGATCCTGTAGGACAGTCTTGTAGGATCTTGTAAGATCCTGTAGGACAGTCTTGTAAGATCCTGTAGGACAGTCTTGTAAGATCCTGTAGGACAGTCTTGTAGGATCTTGTAAGATCCTGTAGGACAGTCTTACAAGAAAAGTGCCAAAATCTTACAAGACTGTCCTACAAGATCTTACAGAACACTTTCTTGTAAGATCTTACAAGAATTTTTGGTAAGGGGATCTTCATATCACACCGGGTCTCCGGATTTTGTAGCGCCCCAGAATGCTGTCCTGAATAGAAAACACAGGACATATCTTTTATCATCTAGAAAATGTACCATCCTTGATGGAGAGCATAATAGATCTAACCATGTTATGAGTTCCATACTTGTTCAGTGCCAGTCATCTCTTTTGTTCTACGTATGCGTGTCAGTTTATAGGGCGTATGATGAACGGTGGCGAACACATATGAGACGATGTATAGTTGCCGTGTAGTTGTCTGTCGTCTGATCGATGACGATATATGGTTTGTCGGGTAATCGGTGTATACAGATGTTTTCTTCAGATGGATGGCGGTATATACGTCTCAGTCATCGCATTGGTATGTGTCAATATATACAAGTGCGTGTAAGTGTCTCTGTCATATGTTAGATGGTCGTAAAATCTAGTGTACCGATTTGTGTGTCGCTGTACCTGTGGGTGGCTGTGCCAACAAATGTATGTCCAGATATGCAAGTGCGTGTATTAAGTATCTGTCATCTGTCGTATGTCGATGTACACAGGTAACTCGTCTTATGAATGGGGGTTATAAATGTATACTGGTTTCTCTATATGTATATGTTTGTCCGCACACCACGCGTGCGTCGATATACATGTCTGTCGATTGTACAGATGAGTGTAAACGTCTGATGGCTGTCGATGTATAAAAGTGCGTGTCGATTGTACAGGTGTGTG
This sequence comes from Hanleya hanleyi, assembly GCA_036873755.1. Lineage (NCBI taxonomy): Eukaryota > Metazoa > Mollusca > Polyplacophora > Lepidopleurida > Hanleyidae > Hanleya > Hanleya hanleyi. The sequence continues at coordinate 3,017 of JAVTVY010032210.1, forward strand.
TAAACGCCTAATGGCTGTTGGTATATAAAGGTGTGTGTCGATTGTACAGGTACGTGTAAACATCTGATGGTTGTCGGTGCATAACGGTGTGTGTCGTTTGTACAGGTGCGTGTACACGTCTGATGGCTGTTGGTGTATAAAGTTGTGAAACGATTGTACAGGTGCATGTAGACGTCTGATGGCTGTCGGTGTATAAAGGCGTGTGTCGATTGTACAGGTGCATGTAGACGTCTGATGGCTGTCAGTGTATAAAGCTGTGTGTCGATTGTACAGGTGCATGTAAACGTCTGATGGCTGTTGGTGTATAAAGGTGTTTGTCGATTGTACAGGTGTGTGCAAACGTCTGATGACTGTTGTTGCATAAAAGTGTGTGTTGATTGTACAGGTGCATGTAAACGTCTGATGGCTGTTGGTGTATAAAGGTGTGTGTCGATTGTACAGGTGCGTATAAACGTCTGATGGCTGTTGGTGTATAAAGGTGTGTGTCGATTGTAGAGGTGCGTATAAACGTCTGATGGCTGTTGGTGTATAAAGGTGTGTGTCGATTGTACAGGTGCGTGTAAACGTCTGATGGCTGTTGGTGTATAAAGGTGTGTGTCGATTGTACAGGTGCGTGTAAACGTCTGATGGCTGTTGGTGTATAAAGGTGTGTGTCGATTGTACACGTGCGTGTAAACGTCTGATGGTTGTCGGTGTATAAAGGTGAGTAGTAGCGTTAGCGTATTTGGATGTCTATTTCACCCGGATGTAGAGGTCATTTGGGGCGGAAACGAGGCGGGAGGAGAGGTCAAGTGCAGTATAGTTCCGGCAGAAGGACCAAAAGCTACCTCCAATCCAGGAGAGTTCCAATTGTTGGAGGGGATGTATTCAGGATGTATTCATCCGCGGTGATGCGGTCTGGCCGCGGTTTTGGCGGTGATTCGGTCTCGGGAAAAAGTAGTCCCTAGATAAAATGGTCGGATGGGGTCGAGTGAGGTATCAAAGTGAAGCTTATGTGAAGGGGCATCTAATGGGCTGGGTGTGGGGTTGACATATCGGCCTTCTGCGCATGCGCGGTGGCCGAAGGGTATGAAAATAGCCGTGTTGGGATGTAGGGGAGTCCCTAATGGTCCAATGGGGTCGAGTGAGGTATCAAGGTGAAGCTTAGGTGAAGGGGCATCTGATGGGTTGGGTGTGGGGTTGAACTATCTGCATTCTGCGCATGCGCGGTGGCCCAAGGGTATGGAAATAGACGTGTTGGAGCTAGGGGAGTTACTCATGGTCCAATTGGGTCGAGTGAGGTATCGATGTGAAGCATTCGTGAAGGGGCATCTGACTGCACTAGCGGCTCGTGCGTTGTCACCATTCTGCGCATGCGCGGTGGCCCAAAGGTATGGAAATAGACGTGTTGGAGCTAGGGGAGCTACTCATGGTCCGATGGGGTCGAGTGAGGTATCGATGTGAAGCATTCGTGAAGGGGCATCTGACTGCACTAGCGGCTCGGGCGTTGTCACTATTCTGCTCATGCGCATAGCCGTTTTGGGATGTAGGGGAGCCCCTAATGGTGCAATGGGGTCGATTGAGGTATCAAAGTGAAGCCTAGGTGAAGGGGCATCTGATGGGTTGGGTGTGCGATAGGAATATCATTCTGCGCATGCGCAGATGCAATGCGGAGCTCTCGTCCAATCAGAAGCGAGTATTTCAAATCCGTCCCAGAGCTCTCGTCCAATCAAAAGCGAGTATTTTGACCCGGTGCATTATGGGACATATCCAAGATGGCGGCACGTATGTTCAAGATGGCGGCACATCCGGTGTCGAAAACTGGCCATTTTGTCGGGATGTGGTCACCTAGTGTCGAAAACTGGACCCTGTATGGGTCCCGCTCTACGTGTTGGAGCTAGGGGAGCCACGAATGGTCCAATGGGGTCGAGTGAGGTATCAAAGTGAAGCCTAGGTGAAGGGACATCTGATGGGCTGGGTGTGGGGTTGAACTATCGTCACTCTGCGCATGCGCGGTGGCCAAAGGGTATGGAAATAGACGTGTTGGGGTGTAGGTGGGCCCCTAGTGGGTCGATGGGATCGAGTGAGGTATCCATGTGAAGCCTAGGTGAGGGAGTTACACTAGGGTGTCGTTTCCATTCTGCTGCGCAGGTCACGTGGGGGTTGTGACGTCACTTCCGGGTTTTTCACTAAAACTACCTCCAAACATAGAAGAGTTCCAAATGTTTCCCCTTACACGTCCGTATGTTCAACCGCCGGGGTGTTTCCCCGCCCCGCCCCGCCCCGCCCCGCCCCGGCCGCAGCGCGCGCGCGCGTCATCACCGGCAGTGCCCGCGCGCGCGCGGAGTATTATACAATCGGATAGCGGTTGTCGTGAATAACAACAAGTTCAGCAATGTTTATATATTTTATTATCCCCAATGTTACATCACACCCAGGCTGGGGGAACCGCCCTGGGTATGTTTAGTATGTTCACAGCAAAACAAACTGAAATATCAAACATCGTGTTTTATTATTTAACGCACCGTCACATTAGGTACAAGGGTTTACTGAGCTCAATTCAACGATCAGCATGTAGACATAGAGAGTACGTGCGGCATGTTATGGTATTCATCAGTGCGCGGGTGACGCATTCAACCGATGGCGGTGGTCGGTCAGCTTGGTCAAGAAAAACGTGATATTGGTTACCCTCTCTACCACCCATTGTATGTTGGGGCGTTGACGATGTGCCCATGTCAAGGGTTCCACGGTGTCCAGTATCTCCAGCATCGTCTCTAGTGACCTCCGGTTAATGATAGTGAACGGCTGGTCAGACACATAGATATTATTGCCGGGATAATAATACCGTAACTGGCCCGTCTTTTTGTGACGTAAGATGTATCCGAAAGCGACATTCAATTTAAAGGCCGTAGTTTGATCTTTGAAGATGGCTTCCACGTAGCTGCGTAGACAGGTGCGGTTGGTCAGTGGAAAATTGTAAATATCTTGAATAGGGCCATGAGGGTGGAAACAGTGCCGTGTCATGGACCAATGGCGCCGATCGATGTCACTCACTGGATGGTTGTCCTGTAAGAGATCGCCCAGAAAATGTTCGATGTTGTCAGGCGTATGACTCGAAACCGTAACGCTGGGGTCCGGCTGGATACCCAGGCTCTTCTGAACTGTGGGTATAGGCGGGCTCTCCTTCATCGCATCACCATTGGCGTTCGTCTCCCCGGGCTTATCTTCACTGGGTTTGACCTTCCGCGGCTCCTCTTCAGTAGGAAGTTGTCGCTCAAACCGTAGAGACGGACCATGAACCAAATCGCTGATGCCGTCTTAACTGACTGCGGCGTTTGAAGAGTTGACCACAATCCTCGCATGGACGCTTGCGTCGCCCATGAATTGAACGTTCGTGGCGCAGTAACTGATCCTCCCGATTAAATGACCCTGCGCAGGTTATACAAGTATACCGTGCATCGTTGTGGGTGGAGGCCTCGTGGCGTCGAAAATTATCTAGACGAGTAAACTGCCTCTGACAAGTTGTGCAAGTGAACATCTTGGTGGAATCGCCCAGAAAATGTTCGATGTTGTCAGGCGTATGACTCTGTACCGGGGCATGAATCAACCGTTGGTGTCGCAGCAACTCACTGCGTCGTTTGAAGAGTTGACCACAATCCTCGCATGGACGCTTGGGTGGCCCATGAATTGAACGTTCGTGGTGCATTAACTGATCCTCCCGATTAAATGACCGTGCGCAGGTTATACAAGTATACCGTGCGCCGTTGTGGATGGAGGCCTCGTGGCGTCGTAAATCTTCTGGGCGAGTAAACTGCTTCTGGCAAGTTGTGCAAGTGAACATCTTGGTGGTTGACAGAGTGTCTGATGAAACGGCAAGGCCGCTTCCCTTTTATAGCACGCTAGCTGGTAATCTATTTTTAGCACACTCTACCCCAAGACGAGGATTAAGACTGGTGTACTGGTGAGCCGCATTGTGCGCACGCGCATGAAGACCCTCATACACTTCCGATCAGCTGAAAGGTTAATGTTAGCGCACCAATGGCGCGCAAACGAAGTGCGCCAACACAAAGGTATAGCGCGCTAATGCCCATGATTATCGGCTGGCCATTGTTCTAACTCTGTTGAATGTAGTCCGTCGACATGACTGAACACAGGCCGCGAGCTATCAGCACGGTCAGACAATGGCTGGAAGCGAGCTGCTTTGTTAGCGAGCGATCGTTGACGCGACAGACATTTCAAATGTGTTAATGTATACTTCCTGTCGAACAGTATAACGGATGTTATATTGTCAGCAAGAAAACAACACTGTAAAGATTAATAATCTCGTTAAGTTTGGCGTAAACAAGTGGAGAATATAAACATAACAGTGCATTCTCTCTCTGCCGGGGTAAAGCGATATCCCGCTTTCGCCCAACAAAATGCACGTCTGTGTATCATTTGAAAAGAAATGAAATGGCATTAACTTATTGTTTATGTAGAAATCTCTGTTATTGTTTCTTTTTTTGTTATTTAGCTGGAACGATGAATGCGTGGGCCATAAATGTTAATTCTTATTTTCTCATCGGAAGTTTCGTGTGCAACCTTAACAGTCGGGCGGTAACGAATAAAGAGCATATACAATTGGAGTATTTGTCATTCTCTGTAAGGGGCTAATTGATCTTTTGAGTTTCTGTGTATATTTTGGTTAGGCGGTTGTAACAAGACGCCAAAGAGACAACTTGTCTGTCCGAGCACTGCATGTTGCCCCGATTATGACCTCGACTCGCCCGCGTGTCTGAATTTATACGAAGCTGTATTCATTTGAAATGTTACGGTCAACCGTTTTACTGACCGTTCTGAAAGAGGAGGCGGCCTTCGCAATCTGCACACACCAACGTTTTATGAATTTTGATAATATATTTATCTTGGGGGAAACTTTTGGTAATGAAGATTATTCGTAGTCTCAACCGAATGTTCACAAGACGGCCGAGTTTCCTTGGAGCGCAAACAAAAAATAATAGATAATCATTTACAGCATTCTTATTGAAGTCAAATATTCTATATATTTTTTTAATTACTTAGCCAGTAATTTAAACTGTAGAATAGATGGTGCATCCCCGACATCAAAACCAACATTTCAAATGTGTTAATGTATACTTCCTGTCGAACAGTATAACGGATGTTATATTGTCAGCAAGAAAACAACTGTAAAGATTAATAATCTCGTTAAGTTTGGCGTGAACAAGTGGAGAATATAAACATAACAGTGTATTCTTTCCGGACGGGGTAAAGCGATATCCCGCTTTCGTCCAACAAAATGCGCGTCTGTGTCTCATTTGAAAAGAAATGAAATGGCAGAGTGGAAGACGGCCGAGTTTCCTTGGAGCGCAAACAAAAAATAATAGATAATCATTTACAGCATTCTTATTGAAGTCAAATATTCTATATATTTGTTTAATTACTTAGCCAGTAATTTAAACTGTAGAATAGATTGTGTTCTTGCCGTACATCGCTAGAGGGGAACTCTTTGAAAACAATTCAGTGTTGAGCATTGAAGGCTGTTAGCGCGCAATCTGCCAACGGGGAGCCTTTGTTTACCGCCGACATGCTCACAATGGTTCAGTGGTTTGACCGGACTATATTCAACCGGCGCGTAGCGGCAACGGTCACATCATGGGTGGGGTGTAATAAGTCTTGGTGATTAGGCCAGCACGTTGGCGCGCTAACGGCGCGTAAACACTGTTCACTAATTGGAAGTTTAAGCTGATCTGAAGTGTACATACCTCAATGCAGGCGCAGACGCGAAGTGCCCGGATGTAAAAATGACGTCACTTCCGGTTTGGGTGAATGGAGCGTGACCTTTGGACATGTCCAGACTTGTCTGACCGCCATTGTTGGAAAATGGCGGCTAATGGCGGAAGGTGGCCGCCATTGTGGAAAAATGGCGGATAATGGCGGATAATGGCGGAAGGTGACCGCCATTGTGGAAAACCCCCACAGACAGGTCAGTACATGCATTCCTATGATGTTCACGCATAATAAAAGGATTGATCTGTAATCTGTGTTGTTGTTGTTCTCTTCTTTGGACTAACCCATCAGAATAGTACGTATCACGACCTACACCCGACGTCTAGGCGCGCATGTGTGACCTGGTCTATAAAACACGTCCCCCCGGATCCCACACCTTCATTTCTACGGTTGCAGAGCCATGGCGGAGATCCAGCCCTATGCGACTCGCATTTTACAGCATGCCACCGTGGTGAATTCATTCACGGGTTACCGAGCAGTGGTCCGGTCCATGTTTGCAGATGGCGACGACAACGAGGGACGACGCCAGATCCTGAACGAGTTCACATAAGCGGCCCTCCACAGAGTGCACTCGATGGAGAGGCGTGCCATCACTCACCACTACTGGACTATGACAGCCATCCTTGATGCTCGGGCAATGGACCACGAGCGCTCACGCCGGAACCAGCGACGGCTGGTTGGCCTCACAATAGTCTGTGCCCTATTGACCCTGGCGCTGTGGTATTGACAGTGGGACTATAAATACGAGGGTGAGACAGAGTGTGTGTCATTCAACGATCGTGATTGGACCAAGCACGTCACCCGTCCTACGAGCCATTCTGCCCCTTACACCCCGGGTGGGGTTACACGTCTATGAAGATAAAGTCACCCTGGTGGAAGACCGTGGAGATATTTGCTGGTCGCCCGCTGAGACCGTATCGAATACGGTGACGCTACCTCGTGACGGCTGGACCAAATTTAAACGGGTGTTGAGCGACGAGCTCGATGGACACGTCATCCACATAGACAATGCCATCTACGTATACCGTGGACCCTTCTTCCCACGTCTGGGCCGCTACCAAGACCCTACGCGAAGCTTCACCCTAGACCCCGATCTGTGGATAGCCTTCGAGAAAGTGGTGCCTATCGTGGACCATCTGTTTACACCGGACGAGCGGTCATCAGACGAGTTGGAGTGGGCTCGTGCCCTGAGAGAAGCGGCGGCAGAACCCCATGAACAACTGTCTAGCCATGAACCCGACGACGATGCCATTGATTACCCGGCTAGACTCAGTCAGCCCAGTGATATGACCACCTGATGCTTTGATCTCACGGGGTTCTCCCTATAAATACGAGAGACAGTCAAATCTGGTACCATTCACGTACTGACCATGACGGAGCATATGATACTGGCGTATCTCAGCTTGACCCCCGAGGTTTTCCTGCACGTGTATGCGGATAAGGTCGATATCATGGAGGAGGTGGGAGGCATCTGTGATGCGGACCCTACACAACCGTGCCCGGCTCACATTCGTCTGTCCCGAGAGGGCTGGACCAAATTCAAACGGGTGTTGTCTGGTGAACTGGACGGCGACCTCATCCACTTGTGTCACGATGTGTACATCCGACGCGGTCCTTTCTTTGCTCAATTGGCTCGGCTAGATGGGGGTACAGTGCATTTTACCCTTCACCCTGATCTATGGTCTGCATTGGTAGATGTGGATGAAGTGCTTATCAAGCGGTCATCAGACGAGTTGGACTGGTCATTTACCATGGACACTGTGAAAGCCAATGAAGAAAATCAGAAAGAAACTCCGGCCCAAGATATACCCGTTATAAATAAACGATAGAGCCAGGGTGCATCATCATTTTGTCACCATGAAACGCTGGGAGAAGGTGTTGGATAACTTTAACTACAGTCCCGACAGTCCGGCGGCCTATAGCGCATTGTCGGCTCTCTATCGAGCGGCCAAACCCCAGGGGATACAACGTGCCCAAGTCCGAGATTGGTTAAGAAGACAAGACACCTATACCTTACATCGATCTGTCCGTCGCCATTTTCTACGGAACCGGGTCATCGTGGGAGGAATAGATGCCCAGTGGCAAGCGGATTTGGTCGACATGAGCGCCTTTGCCAAACACAACGATGAGAATCGGTATATCTTGACGTGCATCGATATCCTATCGAAGTATGCGTGGGTGGTACCCATCCGGACGAAAACGGGGGCAAATCTCATAGCGGCGTTCAAAGACATCTTCAAGACCGGGCGCAAACCTTTGTATTTGCAAACCGACGAAGGCACGGAATTCCTCAACAGACCGTTCCAAGCCTTTCTCAAGAAACAGAAGGTGTTTTTCTTCCATACGTACAACGAGACCAAGGTTTCCGTGGTGGAGAGGTTCAACAGGACATTCAAAGGCCGCATGTATAAATATTTCACCTATAAGAATACAAGGCGGTACATCGATGTTCTCCCGAAACTGGTGAGGGGTTACAATCGAGCCTATCACCGGAGTATAGAGAGAGCCCCCATTACCGTGACCCAACGCAATGATGCCCAAGTCCGGCGTGTCTTGTACCCCAGGCCATCGCAGCGAACGACGAAGGCGGTGTAGAAGGTCGGGGACCCTGTACAGATCAGTAAATTCAAGGGCAAGTTCGAGAAAAGTTACTTGCCCAACTGGAGCGATGAGCACTTCCTGATTAAACGGCGCCTACCCCGACAGCGGCGAGTCCATGAACTGGAAGATCTCCAAGGGGAAACGTTGCTGGGGACGTTTTACGAGACGGAATTACAGCCTGTTGTAAAAACACAGCAAGACTACTACAGGGTGGAGCAGATTTTGAAAACGGAACGTCGACGTGGCAAACTGTTTCATTTCGTGAAATGGCAAGGCTGGCCCAGTTCCTTCAATTCCTGGATCGCTGCCAACCAGGTGAAACGAATATAAAGCGAGACACCACTGCCGTCCTCCTTCATTCCACGTCCGACCACAGTGCTATGGACAAACAGCAGCTGCCTCTGAACACAGCGTCTCCCAAAACGCGCAAAGCACAAGTGGGCTTTGGGGTGCTATTGCTAACCCTGCTGAGTGTGTTGTACGGAGGTGTGTTTTACGACGTAGCCTATGTCAGCACGTTACTTAACCAACTGGGAACACCAG
>JAVTVY010032211.1:0-13102 GCA_036873755.1 Hanleya hanleyi
TTTCGTCACCGTGTTTGTATTGTACAAACTCATCTCACCCCCTTGCTGAATGTTCAAGGTTGAATAGCAAGCCGTACAATGACAGAGTGACATTTCTCAGAACAAAGGCCCTGTGCTATGGATGCTTGAGAGTCGGACATTTGACTAAGTTTTGTCGCAATAGAGCTACATGTCAACATTGTAACGGCAGGCATCCCTCCTTGCTACATACTGAAGAGAGATTTTCCTTCGACAATCCACAGAAGACCAAAGATGCGACTGACACAGGAAAGGAAGGTGTCAGTGCCTGCGCAGACCTATCCAAGCTGTCCAATGCTGGTGATGTAATGGGAGCCGGGGACGGTAACTGCACTATGGCCATTATTCCTGTCAAAGTGAGGTTGAAAAATGGTCTGAATGTTGTCGAAACATACGCTTTCCTCGACCCGGGGAGTAGTGTTTCATTTTGTTCAGATAGTGTAATGAGAAAATTAGGAAGCCAAGGCAGGAAGTTGAAAATAACACTAGACACAATGGGATCTTCACACACTATGGATACTTACGCCTTGGAGGGATTGGAAGTCTGTGATCTGAATCTCCAAAATGTTGTACGTCTGCCAAGGGTATATACCAAGGACAAGATGCCGGTATCCCTCAACCACATTCCAACCCATGGCGACATTGCTAAGTGGCAGCACTTAAGTGACATCCATCTCCCACAGATCAACGCAGAGATAGGGCTCCTTATAGGAAACAACGTACCAGATGCGTACACACCTCTACAAGTCAGAACAGGAGTCAGAGGAAGCCCCCATGCAACGGAAACAATGTTGGGCTGGATTGTATGGAATGTCATTCGTCCTGCAAACAACAGAACGCTAGATGACATACAACAAGATTTTTCTGTCAACAGAATAGAGGTGAAGGCTATCGAAGAAATCACAGGACTTGAGAAACAGTTCAAGGACTTCATCAACATGGATTTCCCAGAACGGTACACCTTTGACTCCACAAAACAGCACTCACAAGAAGACAAAATGTTTTTGCAGAAAGTGGAGAGTTCCACCAAAATAGTAAACGGCCATTATGAGATCAGCCTACCTTTCAGAGATGAGAACGTCATACTACCGAACAACGAGTCACAGGTCCGGGAACGCTTGAGATCATTGAAAAAGAAACTACAGAGAGATCCAAAGTTCCACGAGGACTACGGGACATTTATGGCGAAGATATTAGAAGATGGATATGCTGAAGAAGTACCGAAGGAAGAACTGGCCAGAAATGATGGAAAGGTGTGGTTTATACCTCATCATGGGGTATATCACCCCAAAAAGCCCACGAAGATAAGAGTCGTCTTTGATTGCTCTGCCAAATTTCAAGGTGTATCGTTGAACCACCTGCTGCTTCCAGGACCCAACCTCACCAACAGTCTGATAGGAGTATTGCTACGTTTTAGACAAGAGAAAGTGGCAGTTATGGGAGACGTAGAGGCAATGTTTCACCAAGTAAAAGTTCCAAAACAGGATGCTGACTGTCTACGATTTCTCTGGTGGCCAGGTGGTGATTTACAGAATGAACCAGTCGTCTACAGAATGACTGTGCACCTCTTTGGGGCAGTTTCCTCGCCTAGTTGTGCTAATGCAGCCCTTTGTCAGACTGCGATAGATCATGCCAGTCATCATGACCCTGCCACTTCCAAGGTTGTAGAGCATAACTTCTATGTGGACGACTGTCTGACCTCCTGTGAAAATGAACAGAAGGCAATTTCTCTGATCAAGAACGTCACTGAAATCTGTGCGAAAGGAGGTTTTCATGTGACAAAGTGGGTCAGCTCAAGTCCATCAGTAATTGAGAGTATTCCAGTGGAGGAAAGGGCAAAGGAAGTAAAATCGTTGAACTTTGAGAAAGAGATGCTTCCAACTGAACGTGCCTTGGGAATCCAGTGGAATATCGAAGATGACAGCCTTGGTTTTAAGGTGACTGTGAAACCGCAAACACCGACACGAAGATCCATTCTCTCCACCGTATGCACAGTTTATGACCCACTTGGCTTTGTGGCACCGTACATACTGACAGCAAAGATCCTACTTCAGGAGTTGTGCTCACGTAATATTGGATGGGATGACCAAATCAGCGAGAAAGACCTCCAAAGATGGGAACGATGGCTCTCAGAACTACCGCAACTAGAATTAGTACAGCACAGGAGATGCTACAAGCCTGCAGACTTTGGTGAACTTGTATCCTGTGAAATCCACATCTTCAGCGACGCCAGTAACACCGGATATGGAATGGTGAGCTACCTCCGTCTTACTGATGAACAAGGGAAAGTACATTGTTCCTTTCTTATGGGAAAGGCCCGGGTGGTGCCCCTCAAGCAGATTACAATACCACGGATGGAACTTACTGCTGCTGTCATTGCAGCAAGGATCAGCAGAATCCTGGTTAGGGAGTTGGAGTATTCTATCAACAGCGTGGTCTTCTGGACTGACAGTACGTCCGTGTTAAAGTACATTGCCAATGACACTGCGCGTTTCCAAACGTTTGTGGCCAACAGAGTGAGTGAAATAAGAGAACTTAACAGCCCTAAACAGTGGAATTACATCGAGGGCAAGATGAACCCAGCCGACATTGCATCCAGAGGTCTACCGATGAACAAATTCTTGCACGACAGTTCTTGGTTGGAGGGCCCCAGCTTCCTTTGGACACCTGAATCAGAGTGGCCCAGAACTGACACCTGCATTGACTTACCTGTAGATGATCCCGAGGTTAGACGAACTGTAAACGCAGCTACTCCAAGTAGTCCGTCCTTCGGCGTCGACAAATTATTGGAGTACTATTCTGACTGGACCAGACTGAAGCGTGCTGCTGCATGGTTGTTAAAGGGCTTGAACAATTTGAGAAAGTGGTGTACCCTGAGAAGAGAATCGGAAAAGAACTTAGCAACACCAGATCAACTGGGATTGCAGATGAAACGTCTTCACTTGGAGCACATGGGAACCTGTAAAAGGAGAGTGAAGTCTGAATATCTGGATGTGAGCCTGCTGGAACAAGCTGAAAGGTCATTGATTCTCTACACACAACAGCAACACTTCAAGTATGATATGGAAGCCTTGAGTAGGGTGGAACAGAAAGGTCCCCTAAAATCCGGTATATCCAAAACGTTGCTGAAACTTGACCCTTTCATCGAAGATGGACTTTTGCGTGTAGGCGGACGCCTTCGACGGGCATCCATACCAGCCCATGCCAAGTTTCCTATCCTTCTACCCAAAGATTCAGCTGTTTCACACCTCGTCATTAAGGATTGCCACAAGAAAGTTGGTCATCAAGGAAAGGGACAGATGCTTTCCACACTGAGACAAAGATACTGGATACTTGGAGCAAACGTTTCCATCAAGAGATTGCTGTCTAGGTGTGTTCTTTGTCGGAAGTATAGGGGAAAATGTGAAGAACAGAAGATGTCCGACCTACCATCTGAAAGACTGAAAGCAAATGAGCCGCCATTTACTCACACAGGCATGGATTATTTTGGGCCTCTGGAGGTTAAACGTGGTCGAAGCATCGTAAAACGTTACGGTGTAATCTTCACATGTCTGACTACACGTGCGGTCCACTTAGAAGTCGCTTATGCTCTGGACACAGACTCCTGCATAAATGCGATAAGGAGATTCATATCGAGACGTGGGACTGTGAAATTTATCCGGTCAGATAATGGCAGCAATCTTGTGGGCAGTGAGCGAGAAATGAGAGAGGAGTTAAATCGTTGGAACACCAGCAAAATACAGAACATATTTCAGCAAGATGGTATCACATGGGAATTCAACCCCCCTACTGGATCACACTTTGGAGGCATCTGGGAGCGGATGATCCGGTCCACCAGAAAGATACTCAATGCTCTGTTGAAGGAACAAGGACATCGCTTAGATGACGAGTCCTTGCACACATTGCTATGTGAAGTAGAGGCCATTCTCAACAATCGACCCCTGACAGAGTTATCAGATCACCCCAATGATCTCCAACCCCTAACTCCTAACCATCTTTTGAACCAAAGAGCAGGAGAGAAGCTTCCTCCAGGAATGTTCCATAGCAGTGATAATTTCGCTCGACGTCGCTGGCGCCAAGTCCAGTACTTGGCTGATGTTTTCTGGACCAGATGGGTGAAGGAATATCTTCCACTGCTTCAAACCAGACAGAAGTGGAACTACCCTAAGAGGAACGTTCAAGTCAACGACATCGTGCTGCTGGTGGACAGTTCACCGAGAAACTCTTGGACAATGGGACGAGTCGTTGAAACCTTCAAGGACAGCAAGGGACTTGTTCGCAGCGTTAGAGTCCGTACACCATCAAATGTCTTAAATCGACCAATCGCTAAACTTTGCTTAATCCTCGAAGCAGATCATTAGAAAGTGAAATACTTTCACAGTTGATGTCTGGTGAATGTGTTGACATATTGAATTACTGTAGTTCATAATTTTCTGGCGAATGTGTTGACATGTTGACCTACTTGTAGTTAATAATTGTTTGTAAACAATTAGGGAGCCGGTGTGTAACGGCCAACATGTACTCTAATCCGTTTTCGTTTATTGGATATTGTTCCCGAGTGCTAGTTTTAGGACTTGCCCGTGATGTTGTGGCGAGTAAGCACATTGCCTTGTAAAAGCGGGAAATCGACAGAAAATCTCAGACACCTTTTCGTGCTTAAGTGGTCAACAAAGCCGGTAAACTATCTACTGTTTATATTTTGTAGTTGTTACAGATCGTTTTTGAAGCAGTTCGCTGTTATAATTTAATCTGTATAAGTCGATGAAGCATGCATAAGAATTTAGAAGTAATGTTGTATGCGCGACAACAACAACACATGTTATTTGACACAGTTTTGCGCACGAAATGATTATCGATACAAAACCGCTCAAATACAGCCATGTATAAATGTTCCTTTCGTAGTATTGTTAATGTTACGGTTCATTAATGACAAGTTTGTTTATTTTTGTGTAATGTTTGTAAAGGAGTTCATAAAACTGAAAACTATAGTACACATAAATTCTGTTAGTGAGGTGTACCGGTGATGTAGTGAATTAACGTGTCATACGATAAGCATTCTTTGGACACACAACTTATACTATTTTGTTTTTATTTGTTTACAGTTAATCGTACAGTTCGTAGAGTTCGTTGAGTTCGTTGAATCCAACTATTGTTCAACAAGACTGACAGCAAACATCTTAACGCCAAAGATGACAACTATGTATCAGATGTCAAGAACAATACAACTATAATTATCTTATCCAGAAGTTGTTGCGTTATTTAGTGCGTTACAGTCTCAACATGAACAGCTGCAATAAAAGTGCGGCTGCGATACCAAGACTACAGTTTAAAATCCTTCGTATTCTAATCTGAATGTGGGTGATTATCAGATTTTTGTTGAAGAACAAATACAGCTAATGTAAAGACTGCGATAATTCAATCACTTGTCACAATTTGTAACAATAAAGATCACTAACTAATACATTTTTAAGGTGAGCAGCTAAAATTAAGGGTGCGAAAATAAGGATATATTTTAAGTTTTTAATATATATTGACCACAATTTGGTGGCTTTATCAAAGCTTTTTTTTCTCTTGAAATGAAAATAATTTATTCACAAATAGATATATACAATACAATCAGTCACGATCCGGGTTAAAAGAAGTATCACAGATATGGATGTGACTGTCTATTATTCACAAGAGGTAATGTAATTTAGTATTTGAAATGTTAGCAAAGACATTATTCACGCACCAACATTTCTTAAAGGTCCGCTCACCCATCCGAAAGTGATCTACATAAATTCTTTGCCTTAACCGGGCATTAATACTTTGTACAATACTAGACTTAGATACAGGCCTGTTATTGAAAATTTTCTCATTTCGAGAACAAACAGAAAACAGAATTAAGTTAATAAGATAAATAAGAACATCATGCTGTTCTTTTGATAATTTTTTTTTTTTTTCTTTTGAAATGAAAAAATAGTTTATTCACAGAAATATATACATGCTATTAAGCCGCACAATGGAGGCAACTAAAATATCAATATATCACAGACAAATAAGGACTTCCTGCTCTGACATCTCAATATTCAACTGTACAATCAATATCGTAATGAAAAACTACAATAATAATACTAACTTAGAATTTTGCAATGTACAAATGACATTATTTTGACACCAAGTATTCTTGAAAGTGGCCGTACTTAACCGCACAAAATCAACACAAACCCTTGACTTAATACATGCTTTAACCTCCTGATTAATGGAATTCACAGATCTCCTTTTGTTTTGAAAAATTATCTCGTTTCGGGCACACCAAACACAAAAGAGGCACACACTTGTCAAGAACGAATACACAGCCGTTTCTTGTTTCGACAATCGAACATCAAATAATTTATGTATCAAATGTGCCTCATTAAAAGAAGGGAAAAAACTGCCATACAACAAAAACACCTGTCTCAAATGCATAAAAACTTGCTGCACAACCACACATTCTATAAACAGGTTTCTGGTTCAGAATTGGTACAAAAGACACACACATCATCGGTACATACATTCCTCCTTAACAAACGTTCTTTCACAGGTAAAATATTATGTACAAGCTTATGTGAAAAGTTCACCAGGTTATTGTCAATAAAGTTATGAAATACAGCGCGCCAAAGCAGCGAGGGCTGAGCCATAACAACCCGTAGCGATTCAACAATCTTACTCAAGAAAGCAGTGTAAATGAATTTGTTGCTATACATTTTTGTAGGCAACTGCTGCCCGTTATAACAAGCGCTGAATGAGCGCAAAGACCTCCGTCGAGGCAACAGGGTCAGTAGCGGAATAGTACATCACTGAATAACATAGGGCCGGATGCCAAGCTCAATTTTGCATTTGTTGACGTGAACTTCACCAATGGTAATTAACGTGAGGTTCCCCACTAGCATGTCCAGCTAGGGATGTGGAAGTCACATTCCTCGCAAATAATATTTCTTTGATTTCACGTGCTTGAAATATTGGGGTATGGAATAGAGTATATTGATGGAAAACCTGGAATACTGCTTGAGACATTAGGCACCCACACCCATGAGAGGACACCCCCACCCAAATCAACACGTTAGCGGCAGAAATGAGACCCTGTGTGCCTAGTTTTACCAACTTGCTTGTGATTTTATGCTATAGGCCCTACACATCAACACTTCATATTTTGTACGTGTACTGTATAGCATCCTCATTGACAGAATCCTTTACAAAACACATCTGATTTTACTGACACTTCGTTCTGATCTGTCTCAGCATCATGTGTGGATTCAATGGGCTCGGAATAATTTTGTATACTGGTGGTTACAGGTCACCTTCACCATCAATTACCATGGACTTGTACATGTATCACATTCATATTGAATGGTGATGGCTGATGAGAATATTGCCAATATGGAACAAATGGCTGGATTCCAGCGAATAAAAAGTTCATGTTAATCATAAACAACATACAATTAATAATACTATCAAATAATTATGTATATTCCTTGTCGACATCAATATAATACAGACAATATTATGACTGAATCAGGGTAACAGATATCCAAGGGTGTATATGTCTACACTAAACTGAAGGAGATCCATGATGCATATTATATTATGTTGTAAAACTTCACTTGCTAATCTCGATTATGTTGCTTATTGTGAAAATAAATGAAGTTATGAAAATAAATTTAGTATGATTGCCCAGTATCCTCAAATTAGAAATATCTTCAGCAGCTAAAGTTAAGCCAATCATAACAATATATAACACCATGGTACTCAGGAAATGAAGTCTTTGTTTCTAGAAGCTAAATCATTTCTGACACATTCAAGTCCTCACCTGGTCAAGGGAGATAATTATGTAAAAAAAAAACAAAAAAAAAACAAAACACAAGTATAGATCCACACTGGCGCAGACCAGAAAGTTGTATGACCTTTGATGATATTTGTGGAGCATGCTGCAGGACTTCAACTTTCATGAATCTGATATTATCCACACAACCCATTCTACATGATATTTTTGCCATAGCACCGATAAACTAGATCCCTTCATTTATGTGGTCTAGATCCAGGAGCTATTGGGGGCTGCAGGTTTTGTAAAAGTTAGATCCAATTATTCTGAGAGAAGGAATGAAGTCCGGCATGGTTGTTTTGAGGTAAAACTGGGCATCCTTGAAAATGTCTGACCGATTGACACATGTATCACTCTGCCGGTCATCATTACATGCGTAATGTTTATTTCCTGAGGAATCAGGAGGGGGGGCCAATCACTGACTCTGATGCTTATGTGCTTCATGACGTATGTGACAGGTTTATGGACTTTACAACATGTTGGCAGAAGATTATTGTATCTTACAAGTTTATGGCTGGAACTATGAAATAAATTTAAAGGTAAACATATGCCAAAGCATTGTACATGTATATGTGCTATGTCGCTGTAAATTGCAGGATTAGTGGTCTGTGGACTGCGTGGTACAGTTACGGGCAGTTTTTCAGTGCTCTCCAGGTAAATGCCATGACTGGAAATATGAAATTAATTCAAAAGTAAACATGCCATATATGACATTGTACATGTATAAGCTTATACATGTGACATGTTGCTGTGAATCACACGTTTTTTGCCTTGTGAACTACATGATACTGTTATGGGCAGCAGCACGTGTTTGCAGAAGTTTACTGATGGTTTTCCAGTCCGAAACAGGCAGGGAAATATGAATTTGACCCCAAAATCAACCGGACTATTACACAAAAATACTACAATATAGTACATGTTGTTTGTGTTGAAGTTTCACACAATTTGGATTTCACGGACTACGTGACAGGTTTATCATGTACGACACATGTTGGCGGAACTTTATTGATTGTTTTCCAGTCCGAAACAGGCAGGAAAATATGAATTCGCAGAGAAAATCAAACCTGCATTTTACATAACAAAGACATAAATTTGGTACATGTGCTGCGCGTTGATAAATCGCACAATTTTGATTTGGCAGACTACGTGAAAGTCTTATGGACTACGGGACATGTTGGCGGAAGTTTTCCAATGCATTCCCAGTCCCAAGCAAGGAAGGAAATATGAATTTGACCCAAAAATCAACATGACTATTACACAAAAATGCTACAATATTGTACATGTTGTTTGCGTTGAATTTTTGCACAATTTGGATTTCAAGGACTACGTGACAGGTTTATCATCTACACCACATGTTATCAAAACTTTGCTAATGGTTTTTTAATCTGAAACAGGCAGGGAAATATGAATTTGCAGAAAAAAGCAAACCTGCATTTTACATAATAAATACATGAATGTGGTACATGTGCTGCGCGTTGATAAATCGCACAATTTTGATTTGGCAGACCACGTAAAAGTCTTATGGGCTACGGGACATGCTGGTGGAAGTTTTAATGCATTTCCAGTCTCAATCAAGCATGGAAATATAAATTTGACCCAAAAGTAAACATGAATTTTGAATAAAAACAAAGAAAATAGCACATGTTGTTTGCGTTGAATTTTCATACAATTTGGGTTTCACAGACTATGAGACAGGTTTGCCATCTACGTTATATATCAGTGGAAGATTACGGATACTTTTTCCAGGCCCAAACATGCAGCAAAATAAAAAATAAACGAAAAATAAAACATGCATTTTACAGTTGTACACAACATTACAAGTATATGGACCACGCCCCCTTTGTTCGGTTATTGATTTAACGACTAATTGGCTATAGTTCGATGGAACGAGACTATCTGCGTTAGAACATATGTCATAGAACATGTTCGCATAGATCTGGAGTAATGAAACACTCTTGGAAACAAGAAATGACTCAAAATACAAACCCGGAAATGGAAAACAACAACATGTCTTGGTTTGCGCGACCTTGGTGACCTTCTCCACCGTAAATTTTATTTCGGGAAATAGAGCCTAATAACGTGTTTGCTGGTGGAAAGGGAATATTTCCTGCCTCCTCGATTTTCACAAATGATTCCAAAAGTTTCAAAAAGTTTCAATTTGGAATGGAGTCTATCGGGGGAGAGAAGAAGCGAAAAATCGCATTGACTCTCGGTGGAAGCTAGGGCATAAACTTCTCTACGAAAGGACAAAAGAGGGGGGACAAAAGAAGGGACAAAAGAAAGTGACAAAAAACCACATGACCGACACGTGATAAAGGACAAAAATAGGGGATTTTGCTGAAGAGTTGCCCAAAGGAAGATAACTCAAGAAGAAAAATCGAATTAAAAGTTTGATTGTTCATATTGAAAAAAGTTAATAACAGAAAATGAGTAGTAATTGCTGCATTATTTGTCTTTTTCGCTATTTTTTGTATTTTTCATTATTCATGTAAATATTCTTTGTTGTTGCGAATTAGAGAAATAATGGCGAATTGGAGAAAAGATGTTGAATTAGAAAATAAATGTGAATTAATGGTGAGATGGAGAATACTGGCGAAATAGAGAATACTGACAAATTAAATGGCGAATTGAGAATACTGGCAAATTAAATAATGACCCTATTACAGAATAATGACCCTATTACAGAATAATGGCAAATTAGAGAAAAGATGTCGAATTAGAAAATGAAGGTGGAGTAAATGATGAATTAGAAAATAATGGCGAATTAGTGATTATTGGCACTTAGAGGACAATGGCCAATTAGAGAATAATGGCGAATTGGAGAAAAGATGTTGAATTAGAAAATAAATGTGGAGAATACTGGCGAAATAGAGAATAATGGCAAATTAAATGGTGAATTAGAGAATACTGGCAAATTAAATAATAATCACCCTATTAAAGAATAGTGGCGAATTAGAAAAAAGATGTCGCATTAGAAAACGAAGGTGAAGTAATGGTGAATTAGAAAATAATGGCGAATTAGTGATTATTGGCGCTTAGAGGACAATGGCGAATCAGGGAATAATGGTGAATTGGAGAAAAGATGTTGAATTAGAAAATAGATGTGAATTAATGATTAATGGTGGGATTTGACAAATGAAATGGCGAATTAGAGAATACTGGCAAATTAAATAATAATGACCATATTACAGAATAATGGCGAATTAGAGAAAAGATGTCGAATTAAAAAATGAAGGTGAAGTAATGGTGAATTAGAAAATAATGGCGATTTAGTGATTATTGGCACTTAAGAGGACAATGGCCAATTAGAGAATAATGGCGAATTGGAGAAAAGATGTTGAATTGGAAAATAAATGTGAATTAATGGAGAGATAGAGAATACTGGCGAATTAGAGAATAATGGCAAATTAAATGGCGAATTAGAGAATAATGGCAAATTAAATAATAATGACCCTATTAAAGAATAGTGACGAATTATGAAATAATGCCGAATTAGACAATAATGGCGAATTGGAGAATAATGACGAATTGGAGAATGTCAAACTGACGAAAAATGGCCAATTGAAAAATAATGATGAATTAAAAAATAGCATTATAGACTGGCGAGTTGAATTAAAGAATGGTGAATTAAAAATGCTGAATTAAGGAATGGTGAATTATTGAATGATGAATTAAAGAATGGTGAATGAAAGAATATTACTGAATTATACAATGGTGAATTATAGAATTGTGAATTAATAATACAAAGTGAATCATAGAAAGATGAATTAAAGAATAAGCTTAGTGAATTATAGATTGGTGAATTAAATAATAATGATGAATCATAGAACAGGGAATTAAAGAATGAATTAGAGAATGTTGAATTATAGAATAGTGAATTAAAGAATGGTGAATTAGAGAAAAGGGAGATTACACTCGCAGACTCATAACCCACTCTTTCTCTCCATTGTGCTATGTTAGAAGTCCTCTTTCGAAGGAATTGGTTGAATAATCGCCTTTGAAATGTCTTCTTCTGGTGTGATGTAGCTGGTGGTTCATCTGATAGTGCCTCGGGTTGTGACATTGGAGGTGGAGCTGGTGGTGCCTCAGGTTGTGCCACAGGCGGACCTGGTGGTGCCTCAGGTTGTGCCACAGGTGGGGCTGCCAACAAATGGGCTGATAGGGTTGTCCCCTGGACTCTTAGGAGGGTACTGGCTCTGCCGTGGTGACTCTGTGTCAAGTGGAGATGCTGTTCCTGGAATGGGCTGCGTCTGGTATCCCAGATGGTTGCAAAAACAAATAATTGGTTTAATCTCATGACACTAAAACTGCATCTTACAAGGAAAACAACAAATACTCACCTGTTAGGCACAAGGACAAGTAAAATATATTACTTAGAATGCTGTTTCATCTACAAAATTGTAAATAAAAAAATAACTTAGATGACAATTTCCAAGTCACACCGTATGCATTTGTTATACTCAAACATTATGTGCTTCATGGCCTACGTGACAGGTTTACGGACTTTACAACATGTTGGCAGAAGATTATTGTATCTTACATCAAGTTCATGGCTGGAACTATGAAATAAATTTAAAGGTAAACATATGCCATTCACATAGCATTGTACATGTAATACATGTGCTATGTCGCTGTAAATTGCAGGATTACTGGTCTGTGGACTGCGTGATACAGTTATGGGCAGCGACACATGTCTGCAGAAGTTTTTCGATGCTATGAAATTATGAAATTAATTCAAAAGTAAACATGCCATATGACATTGTACATGTATAAGCTTATACATGTGACATGTTGCTGTGAATCACACGTTTTTTGGCTTGTGAACTACATGATACTGTTAAGGGCAGCGGCACATGTTTACAGAAGTTTACTGATGGTTTTCCAGTCCGAAACAGGCAGGGAAATATGAATTTGCAGAAAAAAGCACACCTGCATTTTACATAATAAATACATGAATTTGGTACATGTGCTGCGTGTTGATAAATCGCACAATTTTGATTTGGCAGACTACGTGAAAGACTTATGAGCTATGGAACATGTTGGCGGAAGTTTACCAATGCATTTCTAGTCCCAAGCAAGGAAGGAAATATGAATTTGACCCAAAAATCAACATGACTATCACACAAAAATGCTACAATATTGTACATGATGCTCGCGTTGAATTTTCGCACAATTTTGATTTCAAGGACTATGTGACAGGTTTATCATGTATGACACATGTTTGTGGAACTTTGCTAATGGTTT
>JAVTVY010032212.1:0-12577 GCA_036873755.1 Hanleya hanleyi
CCAGTGACGTCACACTGTCTTAATACATATATTTCGAACTGTGTATGCACTTTCCAATGCTTGATTCAAGTTTAAGGTGCGTACACTTTGAGTTTCAACACACTCACGGTTCCAATGTGCATGTTTCACCAAAAGCTGGGAGATGGTAACTGGTAAGGGTGGAGTCAATTTGAATCGTGCATTTAATTTCCCCAAGTTTGATGAAACATGCACATTGGAACAGTGAGTCTGTGTTGAAACTCAAAGTGTACACACCTTAAACTTGGATCAATCATTGGAAAGTGCACACACAGTTTGAAATATATGTATTAAGGCAGTGTGGTGTCACTGGACCTAGATATGATTGCACCAGACCACCATAGAATAACATGCTTTATTTACACTTTACTCTGTGTAATAAAATCATAAAAAATTACAATAAATATTTTCCGACACAGTTCGCAATGGTCTTTCTTCTGATGGAAACTATACTTGAGGGTTTACGATCACTTTAACCGAATCGCTTGATTAGCATACACATTTTGGTTGCCATTCATCGGACTATACTGTTTGCTTTAAACAAGATCAGATTATCTGGTTTTGGTGTCATAGCGATAATTTAAAATGTTACCCTAAGCCCCATAATTAAAGAAAATCCTTCATTTTAGGAAAATATTCGTAATTTTCCTGTTCACTCATCAAAATAAGTAGATTATGTGTCGTGTTACAGATATTTATTGTGATATGGTTGTGAAAAATAATGGCGGCTGTATATATCGTATATCTGACTCAATACAATAAATAAGCTCGTACTTGAATTGTGCAAAAAAAATGTATATTTTACTTTTAGATCCCAGGTAAAAACAAACACAATGGCATGACTTCTCAACCGAATCGCTTGATCGGCGTTTAAATGTTTTGCCATTCATTGGGCTAGTGTTTGTAACAAACAAGATCAAGATTATCTGGTTTAGTGTCATAGCGATAACTCAAAATGTTACCCGATACCCCAAAATTAGAGAAAATCTTTCAAGTTAAGAAAATTTTCGTAACTTTTCTCTTCATAAATCAAAATAAGCAGACTACAGGTATTTAGTGTGGTATGGTTGTCAAACATAATGGCGGATGTAAAAAAGCGTATATCTGACTCGAAAATTTGCTCTAAATTGGGCAAAATATTTGTTTTTACTCTCGGTGCAGTAAGATTTTATTTGTATTTATTTTACCACTGTTTTTGCCAAACATAGTTTTAACGTATCCACCAGATGCAGAAAATATATATGTACACAAGTCTTGATAATATGGAGAGCCTATAACGTGAGACAATTTGAGAATGTTTACTTCTTCTGTTAGTTTGATACACAAATAATTAGTGTAGATGACTTCAGATCCCTTCTCCCAGTGTTAACTGAGAAATACCTGCATGTTACATTGTAGGTACACTGTAAAAAATCTATTGTAAATTTTACAGTAAGTTACTGGCAGCAAAGGTGCCAGTAACTTACTGTAAAATTTACAGTAGAATGTTACTGTAATTATTACAGTAACTTACTGGCAGCAAAGGTGCCAGTAACTTACTGTAAAAATGCAATAATATATTGTTACTGTAAATTTGTTATATGATTTCAAACAGATAATTCTGAAAAAAAGAAAACCACGAAGTAACAGAACGGAAGGATATTCCGTTTTTATCATGGTTTTCCTGACAATATGACAAGTTACTGTCTGTTGTCAAGCAGATAAACTGAAAACTATAATGAACACGGAATGTATTACCACTGTATATACATATATGAAGGTGCCGGGAGTAGTGTTCGACTATCCCATATATTATATCATAAGCCCAACACCCACATACATGATTTTAGATACATCAGCGAGATATTTACGTCACTCAGTTTTACTCATTTAAATGGACATCATTATCAGGTTACAAAATCACACAAGAAAAACAGCCAGGAAAAAAGCACTTCTTAAACTCCGATAAGAGTTAAGCCCCTTTGAACCAAAATGGGACTTTATTAAATTAATGTATATGATATGATGATTTTGGATATGTTCGTCCACTCGTATTATATTGTGAATGTTATTATCGTCGCATTATTAACCCTTGTACAGTTTACTTTAAAATAATGGCCGACATGATGTCAAAGTGGGTTTACCTTCCCGGAAGCCATATTCCCGCCTATTTTCTGGCCGGCCGATTTTTTAATTTTGTTGTTTTTCGATTTTTTATTTCTCTCAAAAACTTATAAATATAATAGGGAATAATTAGTGCTGCTCAAATAAAGTTAAAATGCCCATTTAAACCAGGAAATCTGATGTCGGAGGGGATCCGCTTCTCCCAGGCCAGGTAGGCTTAACCATGTGTGACCTTGGGGGAATCTCTCGTGCTTCGAAATGAAGAAAACTTTTGAGCCGAAACTTTGCGACTTTGTAACTTATCATATTAGGGTCATTTTGAGCATATTTGCATAACACTCCATGTAGGGAATGATGAGAAAATTAAAATCGGGAACTCTGTGAGGATATAGGCCTACCAGGAATGAGACGTTTTTTGGATTTTTTCTTCAAAATTACGAAGTTCTGTAATTTTACAAACGTCCTGTAAAACAACGTGGTGATCAATATAATTCATATACTATAATAGATATTTTGAATGCGTACGAGTTAACATCGGCGCATGTTGTTATTGAGCCTTAAAGTTGATCATGCATTCTAACCCCAGAAACAAACAAAGAAAAATTAATTGATGAACAATCAATTTGCAGTATACTCTGTACTTATACTTCACAATCAAAGCAATACAAAACGTATTTCTGTTAACGATGCACGAACTAGATGTATATGAATCAGTACGGCGAATTACTTTAATTTTCTTCGTATAAAATATTGTTCTGTATGCTGTAAATTATATTAAAAATAGAGCAATAACTTATGCCAATTTTACAGTAAATGTGTTAAGTGTACTGTATTTTATATTCATGCCAATAAATACTGTATTTTGAAAAAAAATTATGCAGTAACTTACTGTATACAATGTAATACAGTAAACTACTGCCTGTATTACAGTATTATACTGGTATTACAGTATTATACTGTTATTATGTTTTGCAGTAAGTTACTGTGAAAGAAAGCAGTAACTTACTGCACTTCTACAGTAAAAAATTACAGTGTATCATGTTTCTGCGTAGACAAATGTGATGGTCTGGTGTTAACTGTGTTCTACAGCGAAATATTGTATAGTTTAATTCAGCGCATACAAACCTACTGTGCAATCTGATTAAAATCCAAACTTAACTAGAACTAGTGGACTTCGAAATCGTCATCCCTTTCTTGTCTTTGTTATGAAAGGTAATAGGTTCTTGGTTGACTAAAGTTGTCTAAAACGGTACAAAGATCCGGCTATTGGCAAAAATGAACCTTGGAAATCCTGTCGTTATATTTGATCGTTTGGACATACCAAAATACAATCAAACGGATAATGTAAGCCAAAATAATTTGTGTATTCAGAACATGGAATGCAATAATGATGTACAAAGAAGGCAATGAGGAGACCATTGATTTATTTACCAAAATAAGGTGAACATTGACAGTCATTGCGCATAGGTTTTATGGTGGCAGGCTTTTAGTCAACACTTCAAAAACTTTGATTTCACCGTAAACACAGCAAGGCATGTTGGATGAACATGTATTATTGTTCGAGAGTTGTGATCCAGCTAAACCACAGACTTTTTATTCTGTATTCCTGTTACACTCAACACTCCCAAGGTCCAGGGTACTGGGGAGTGGGGCTTACTAACCATGCATATTATGAGTGCATGGCAATAGCATACCAGCATTTTAATTGACACATTTCTAAGTTACATGTATTTCAATGATGGACATACTGAAAAATATATACAGGTACCGTATCTGCTAACTCAGAAATACATAGGCTTCGCTGTAACTCTGACAAATCAGGACCACAAAAATATGTTGTAACAATGTACATGTATGTAAAATGTCTGAAATTTTATTGCAGATGCTATATATTTTGCGAATATTTTAAATTTGATGAGTTTATACTTGGAGATTTTGGATCTCTGTAAAACATCAATACTTTGCTTCAAGTATATAGATTTCAACCCTTTGTTACTTGCCGATGGTCTCATTTGTCAGCCTTATATGTTTGGATTAATGCATGCGGGAGGGTTTTTTAGAAGCAATATATTTGCATGTTGCTTGATTGAAACCCTGCTAAATATATAATCGGGGAGTCACCCATTGGACAGCATCCGGTCAAGTTCACAACACGAGAAAAATGTAAATGCTATTGTTGTTGCTTCGACACAGATCTCCTCTGAAAATATATTCCATGTAGTATGCGTACACAATAAAATAGTAACGAACGCCGACTTCACAGTAAAGGACGCGACTGCGAGAGTGTTGAAAACGGGGATCTTCATAAACCCAGAAGCGGAACCTGCCCACGAGAGCGGAACGAGATTTGCAACGTCTGCTAGGCTAATATTTTCAGAAAGCGCAAACTTCATTTAATCTGCCATTCAAAATATCAGCTCGCGTGTGTCTTAAATGAAACAAGATCAGGCGAGAAAATAAAATAAACTTGATTTCCGCAACAAATCTCATCACGATTTGCCCATTTCAACCGGACGAAAATACCAGTGCATCATTCCTATGGGTTTTAATCTGACATATAAATCAGGGAAACCCTTTATTTCCATCGTAAACACAACAGTCGACTCGTCAAACATTTACGCGGTCATTTTTCTTCAACCAAATTCACCCGGTAACAGACAGATAACGATGACATCATTTTCAGCTAATCAGCTTCGCAGTTTTAGCCAATATTGACAGCCTCGTTCCCACAGCAACTCGTGCGCAGTCGTAAGCTAATTTCGTCAAAGTTGCGCAACACAAAATTCAACCAGGAATTCGCCTAGCTTCTGGCTCGTTTATTTCGGTAAAATCTACGCATTGTCTTCAATTTTTGCTGTCAAAAACTAGGAGTATGATCTACAGTATATAGCCGACCAACGCTACCAAGGAGCTCAATGGGCACATCTTGGTTCTCTCAAATAATGACCCACTGTCTCGGGCATCCCCATAGCCTGGTCTGATTCCAATATCGCCATACTCCATCCCGGAGATGGCGATAATAACCGCTCCTCTATCGGACATGTCGCTAATTAAGACCTGGGGCAGTCTGTATATTAAATCTGTCGCGCATGTCACACTGGTGATCAATCACAGTCCAACTTCAAAGGGCGAATAGGTGCCTATCCGATTATTTCTGAAATGAACGAGGCGCAGAAAAATCCAACCCAGGCGGCTGATGAAGTTCTTGCTCTTCATAAGCAATCACCGAAGATTACTTTTTGCTCAGATAGGCATCTATTCGCGAAGTTGGACTGTGATTGGTCGCCAGTCTGACATGCGCGACAGATTTAAGATACATACTGCCCCAGATCTTAATTAGTGACATGTCCGAGAGAGGAACTTTT
This sequence comes from Hanleya hanleyi, assembly GCA_036873755.1. Classification (NCBI taxonomy): domain Eukaryota; kingdom Metazoa; phylum Mollusca; class Polyplacophora; order Lepidopleurida; family Hanleyidae; genus Hanleya; species Hanleya hanleyi. The sequence goes on from JAVTVY010032212.1 coordinate 5,487, forward strand.
AATCAGATTGACCTACTGTGTATATTATCACGAGGACGGTAAGAGTGAGTGAGCGAGTAGGGTTTAACGTCGTTTCAACCTAGTTTCAGTCATATCACGACGATGCCTACATGTGCCAGAACCCGAAAGTGCTCACAGTTCCTATTACCCTGGACACCGATCAGCTCGGTCGATACTGCACCCGGTCATCCATCCAAGTATTGACCGAGCTTAACGTTGCTTAACTATATGTATATCAGATCAGCAACACCCTTTTGGTGGCCAAATTTGAGAAACATGTATGTGTTTTAATACTTTTTCACTAAATGGTAGGAAAATGACAAAATGTCATTTATTTCATTTTAGGTTCCACAAGAAATTTCGATTAAAAGCAGCCTCAAAACTAATGGTCTGCAGTTGTCGTGTGAACTGGTTTTGGTATGAATTGGTTCTTGGTGTGTGGCTCCAGGCTAACATTTGTCGCCATTGCTTCACGGTAGACATATATTTCGACTTTGTATATCGCAAAAAATCGCCGAGTAACAAAAATTATTATATGCAGATAAAGTGATTTATATGATATGCCAATTCGCTGTGATTTGTTTTTATTCTGAATGAACAAGAAAAAAACCACACATATATCGATCAGATTTGTTACTATGAGCTCGGACAGAAGTTTTATATCTGCAATCATTCTACATCGAATACCTGTAATTTGATACATACTTTGTTTCTTTTTATGACAAAATAGAAACGTTATGAATATTTTTGTAAAATTGGAGACTTTTTTATTTCAGGGGGTGGTGAAACAGTTTACCTTAATAATAATAATAATAATAATAATAATAATAAATGCTTTATTTAAAAGAGGCTTACATTTCACCGAGGATGATGATTTATAAATGGTCCTCTGATGAAGAAATGTGATATGTACAGGTGAATGAAATGATAAAATGCTAAATAAAATGGACTTAAATGCAGGACAAGCAACTGTCCAAGTAGAAAGATTGTGCATATATATTTAGAGTCTGTATATAGTTTCGTTTAAATGATGCCTTTGTCTTATAGTTTCCAATGGACGAATGTAGCGCATTCCAAAATATGGCAGCAGAATATTTAAAAGATTGCTTCCCCTTTTCTGATTTGATTTGATGAATATAAATATCTTGTCGATCACTGCTTCGAGTTGTTCTTGTCTGAATTTCTTGTTTCGTTTGGATATGACCAGTCATATACCCTGGGACGTTGCCATTACGAATGTCCCACATGTAACAACATTTTGCCACGTTAACCTGCTCATCAAACGGAAGCCAGTTTAGTGCCGCTTATTTCTCCGACACTAGGCCAGATATTCCAGTGGTGGTAATTGCAAATGATGACAAGTTGATTGCCAAACTATATTATATACATGTTATGTGACACAGTTGAATGTTGCAACATTGTGGGGAGTTTTTAATGGACAAACTAATAAAACAATCTAATTTTGATTATCTTTCTTACGATGACTGAGCTACGCAGCTTGGAAAACCAACGAATTTATTCTGTAATCATACCAAATCAAACACTTGCAATATGGAAAACTCTTTGCTTATTCTACTGAAGAAATAAAAACAAATTAGAATATTTTTTTGTAAAATATGCTTGTCTCAAATTTTGGGGGGTGGGGGTGACATTTTACGGTATTTCTCTGATACTAAACCTACGGTGGCTTACTAGTGCCATTCAATAAAACTATACATTTCCCCTATGATTTCATGTTTCTCATAAGTTTAACTGTACATTTTCTCTATGTTTGCGTATTTCTCTTCAATTCACCTCGCCGGTTTGATGATCACTCATGCTGTTTTTATCCGAGATGAGAAATCAACAGGAAAACTTAAAATAAACGGCATTCAATTCAAATTTACAAACTAAACATTTCCTCCGCGGTGGAAACCTTTTCTCCGCGGTTAAAACCTTTTCTCCGCGGTTAAAACCTTTTCTCCGGGGTGGAAACCTTTTCTCCGCGGTTAAAACCTTTTCTCCGCGGTGGAAACCTTTTCTCCGCAGTTAAAACCTTTTCTCCGCGGTGGAAACCTTTTCTCTGCGGTTAAAACCTTTTCTCCGCGGTGGAAACCTTTTCTCCGCGGTTAAAACCTTTTCTCCGCGGTTGAAACCTTTTCTCCGCGGTTGAAACCTTTTCTCCGCGGTGGAAACCTTTTCTCCGCGGTGTAAACCTTTTCTCCGCGGTTGAAACCTTTTCTCCGCGGTTAAAACCTTTTCTCCGCGGTGGAAACCTTTTCTCCGCGGTGGAAACCTTTTCTCCGCGGTTAAAACCTTTTCTCCGCGGTTGAAATCTTTTCTCCGCGGTGGAAACCTTTTCTCCGCGGTATAAACCTTTTTTCCGCGGTTGAAACCTTTTCTCCGCGATGGAAACCTTTTCTCCGCAGTGGAAACCTTTTCTCCGCGGTGAAAACCTTTTCTCCGCGGTGGAAACCTTTTCTCCGCGGTGTAAACCTTTTATCCGCGGTTAAAACCTTTTCTCCGCTGTTAAAACCTTTTCTCCGCGGTGGAAACCTTTTCTCCGCGGTGTAAACCTTTTCTCCGCGGTGGAAACCTTTTCACCGCGGTGGAAACACACGTGACTGGACAGTCTCGCTCTGGCCTTGTACCGCCATATTGTTCAGGAGTAGTATGGAAAGCAACAATCTTGAGTCCCGAGATCCGAGCTTCCGCCTGCCCTATCCCCGAGCTCCGAGCTCCCGACTACTCCATCCCCGAGCTCCGAGCTGCCGTCGTTACGCCTTAGCACCCATCGTTACCTTTCCTCCGCGGTGGAAACCTTTCCTCCGCGGTGGAAACCTTTTCTCCGCGGTGGAAACCTTTTCTCCGCGGTTAAAACCTTTTCTCCGCGGTTGAAACCTTTTCTCCGCGGTGGAAACCTTTTCTCCGCGGTATAAACCTTTTTTCCGCGGTTGAAACCTTTTCTCCGCGATGGAAACCTTTTCTCCGCAGTGGAAACCTTTTCTCCGCGGTGAAAACCTTTTCTCCGCGGTGGAAACCTTTTCTCCGCGGTGTAAACCTTTTATCCGCGGTTAAAACCTTTTCTCCGCTGTTAAAACCTTTTCTCCGCGGTGGAAACCTTTTCTCCGCGGTGTAAACCTTTTCTCCGCGGTGGAAACCTTTTCACCGCGGTGGAAACACACGTGACTGGACAGTCTCGCTCTGGCCTTGTACCGCCATATTGTTCAGGAGTAGCATGGAAAGCAACAATCTTGAGGCCCGAGATCCGAGCTTCCGCCTGCCCTATCCCCGAGCTCCGAGCTCCCGACTACTCCATCCCCGAGCTCCGAGCTGCCGTCGTTACGCCTTAACACCCATCGTTACGCTTTAGCGACAGTCTCAACGCCCGTCAACGCCAAGCTCAAGGCTTCAGCGCCCTGGTGAATTAGCCGAAAAGCTCTGAATTTTTCACGGAATTGTCACTAATTCATTGGAAATGCACTGACGCCCGTCAACGCCCGTCGTTACGTCTCAACGCCCGCCTCAACGCCCGTCAACGCTCGTCGTTACGCCTTAACGCTCGTTTCAATGCCTTAACGCCCTACCTTTACGCCCTAATGCCCGTCTCCGCGCATTAACGAGCGATAAAGAGGATTTGAAGGACGATTAACCCTTGAACTGAGTGGACTTCCGGTCACGTGACCGCAAGTGACCTTCGTCCACGTGACCAGAAGTGTCCTTGAAACCTGCGCTGATCGGAGTGACGTCATCGTACGCAGGCGCACAAACACTCATACCTGGTGCACCTGGTACCCTATATCCCGTAGGGCATAGGGTACAACAGGGTGCGGGTGCACCAGGTATGTGTTAATCATCCTCCAGATCCCCTTTATCGCTCGTTAAGGCGCTGAGACGGGCGTTAAGGTGTAAAGATAGGGCGTTACGGCATTGAAACTGGCCTTAAGGCGTAACGGCGGGCGTTGACGGGCATTGAGACGGGCGCTAAGGCGTAACGACGGGCGTTGACGAGCGTTGAGACGGGCGTAAAGGCGTAACGACGGGCGTTGATCGGCGTTGTGACGGGCGTTAAAGCGTAACGTCACTGCATTTCGATGTATTGGTGGCAATTCCATGAAAACCAGAGCTTCTGAGCTAGTTCACCAGGGCGTTGAAGCGTTAAGCGAAGCGTTGACGGGCGTTACTGTCTATAAAAGCAAGTGTATTGCCAAAACACGCACTGCTGACGTTCAACCCTTAATATGGCTTATACTTGCTCTGAGTGCGAACGCACGTTCACCAGACGTTACGATACGATGCGACATGAGAAAAATATACATGGGATTGAAGACTCCAAGGCACAAGAGGCCGATGGAGATTGATGAGAGTCCATCTACTGATATGGATAGCTTGATCTTAGATAATCAGCCTACATCCCAGAAAAGTGAGATTGATGATAGTCTATCTACTGATACGGGGAGCTTGACCTCAGGTAGTCAGCCTACATGCCAGGAAAGTGAGGCAGAAGCTACCTTCTGGGATCGTATTGTGAGAGCAGCTACCAATACTCACGCTGCAGCTATCGAGGACGCCGGACAAGATAACTTACAAAAGGCATACACACAAATGCGCCCCTGCATCAGGAGAACAGCCATGGCGATCTATGAACAGTATACTCTACTACCGCTTGAAATGAAAGGCGACGCTACGCACAGATCCATCATGAAGACTAAGCGTCACTTGGAAGAAGATATGGGGTTACCACCCACCGAAACACTGGAAAATGCGATCACGATGCGCAAACAACTCTTTCAGGACATGCTGTCCGAGTAATATCCTGAACTGCCCGAAGACGACACACCGAACAAAGATGGAACTTTCTAAATGGGCGCCTTCTGATTGGACAAGAGCAGCCGAGAATACATGTACCGGGCAAGAACGAATATGACAGATACAGCGCCAAATGGCGGCCTCTGATTGGACAAGAGTCTTCTTGAATTGTAAACATACCCAACGAACCTCCCCCAGCGTGGGTATGATGTAACATTGGGGAGAATAAACTATATGAAAACTTGTTGCTGTTGTTGTTGTTCTCTCATCTGTCATCCTTGTGGTTGTTGTTCTCTCTCCGGTCTATATCATGGCGTCAAGGCGTTATGCTAGGGGCTTAAGGCGTAACGACGGGCGTTGACGGGCGTCAGTGCATTTCCAATGAATTAGTGACAATTCCGTGAAAAATTCAGAGCTTTTGGGCTAATTCACCAGGGCGCTGAAGCCTTGAGCTTGGCGTTGGCGGGCGTTGAGACTGGCGTTAAAGCGTAACGACGGGCGTTAAGGCGTAACGAAGGCAGCTCGGAGCTCGGGGATGGAGTAGTCGGGAGCTCGGAGCTCGGAGATAGGGCAGGCGGGAGCTCGGATCTCGGGCCCCAAGATTGTTGCTTTCCATACTACTCCTAAACAATATGGCGTTACAAGGCCAGAGCGAGACTGTCCAGTCACGTGTGTTTCCACCGCGGAGAAAAGGTTTCCACCGCGGAGAAAAGGTTTCCACCGCGGAGAAAAGGTTTCCACCGCGGAGAAAAGGTTTTAACCGCGGAGAAAAGGTTTCAACCGCGGAGAAAAGGTTTACACCGCGGAGAAAAGGTTTCCACCTGGGAAAAAAGGTTTTAACCGCGGAGAAAAGGTTTCCACCGCGGAGAAATGGTTTTAACCGCGGAGAAAAGGTTTCAACCGCGGAGAAAAGGTTTACACCGCGGAGAAATGGTTTCCATCGCGGAGAAAAGGTTTCAACCGCGGAGAAAAGGTTTTCATCGCGGAGAAAAGGTTTACACAGCGGAGAAAAGGTTTCCACCGCGGAGAAAGGGTTTACACCGCGGAGAAAAGGTTTACACCGCGGAGAAAAGGTTTAGTTTGTAAATTTGAATTGAATGCCGTTTATTTTAAGTTTTCTCATCTCGGATAAGAACAGCATGAGTGATCATCAAACAGGCGAGGTGAATTGAAGAGAAACACGCAAACACTGATAAGTGGCACAAATTTTGGTATGCTAATGAAGCTACATTTATTCCGTTGATAAGCGATGTCACTGTGATAGTTATTTTATTGATGGAAAAAGTTTTAAAAAATATATATATATATTTGGCCTAATTTCTGGACCCTTTTTGTCAATGAGTCAGATATACAGTTCGGATGAGCAGCACTTTTTCTACGAGATATCCTACGAAATTCCTGTAATTTGTTTAATTTGTTAAGAAAATAGAAAAGTTGTTAAGACAATAGAACAGAAAATAGAAAACAGAAAAGAAAATGGAAAAGTTCTCCCTTTGGATTTGAGAAAAATTCGAGATCGGGAACTATTCTGGATGCTGGAACTTGGCCCAGTTTTTCCGTAGGGTTTAAATGATAATGTCAGTGGGTTCGGCAATGTTACAAACCGCCGATGAAATATATCCAATATTACCCAGCTATTTAAACCCCATCAACGGAGACATCGCAGCCATGGTTGGAGAAAGTTTAATAGTTCGGTGATTCACGATCATTACAAAATATTAACAGCATATAGGTATTCCAATGGGTACTAATTATGGTCCCATGTTGGCTGACCTACATATTATGAATATGATCATATGCAGGCGCTTTCAAAAACCGATCCATTCAAAGCCCGTTCCTTCTCATTCACCAAACGCTATATTAGACGATCTTCTCGCTGTGGATAAAATCGCGATATAAATGAAGCAGTGAAGGATATATATCCACATTCACTGGATTTGAAGGAAACTACAGATAGCCCTACAGGTACAGAATATTTAGATCTATATCTCTATAAAAATGAAGTGGGCATTTTCTCTTGTCGACTTTATGTCAAATGAGATGCTTACAATTTCGACTTCGTAAATTATCCCTTTCTGGACAGTAATATTCCAGTGGGACCTACATATGGCGTGTACATATCTCGCCTAGTAGCACTTGCTATATCCTGTGTTAAATGTGACGATATTAATCAACGTCACAAAACATGTGTGCAGAAAGTTATAAAACAGAGTTATACCACCAAGCGACTCCACTCAAAGTTCTCAAATTTGGCGATACATATCGCATGTTGATAGCAAAATACGAGCGTAGCGTGCAAGATC
>JAVTVY010032213.1:0-13595 GCA_036873755.1 Hanleya hanleyi
AAAAGTTAGGACTCTCCCACAACTACAGCAGAAAAGTTAGGACTCTCCCACAAGTACAGCAGAAAAGTTAGGACTCTCCCACAACTACAGCAGAAAAGTTAGGACTCTCCCACAACTACAGCAGAAAAGTTAGGACTCTCCCACAACTACAGCAGAAAAGTTAGGACTCTCCCACAACTACAGCAGAAAAGTTAGGACTCTCCCACAACTACAGCAGAAAAGTTGGGACTCTCCCACAACTACAACAGAAAAGTTGGGACTCTCCCACAACTACAGCAGAAAAGTGATGACTCTCCCACAACTACAGCAGAAAAGTGAGGACTCTCCCACAACTACAGCAGAAAAGTTAGGACTCTCCCACAACTACAGCAGAAAAGTTTGGACTCTCCCACAACTACAGCAGAAAAGTTAGGACTCTCCACAACTGCAGCAGAAAAGTTAGGACTCTCACAACTACAGCAGAAAAGTTAGGACTCTTCCACAGCTACAGCAGAAAGTTAGGACTCTCCCACAAATACAGCCAGAAAAGTTAGGACTCTCCCTACCAACTACAGCAAGAAAAGATTAGGTTTCTACACAACTGCAACTGAAAAAGTTAGGACTCTTTCCCTATCTACAGCAGAAAAGTTGGGACTCCCCACCCAGCTACAGCAGAAAAGTTAGGACTCTCCCACAGCTACAGCAGAAAAGGAAGTTAGGACTCTCCCACAACTACAGCAGAAAAGTTAGGACTCTCCCACAACTACAGCAGGAAAGTTAGGACTCTCTCACAACTACAGCAGAAAAGTTAGGACTCTCTCACAACTCCAGCATTCCCATCTCAGGCACTCACATATTCATACAGCTAATTGTATATTCCATGACACGTGGGTTCAGGCTGGACAATGCTTTATTAGATAACGGACAAGGTTGTAGCTCTATTGACTGTAACAGGTAAGTGTCTTATGGAGGTGATTTCAGAATATACAGCATACCAGGGTGGGGCTATGTTGAGTTTATGACAAAATCTCATAGGGCGCAAAAAGACCATGCATGAGAGTAGGTCCGAGAGACCCTAATCAATTCAAGGCATTGAATCGCCTCCCCTGTCTCATTGACAACTATCTAAATCAACTTTTTTGCCATGATTTCCAAGCAAATTTCAAGTATTACATACACAAAGACTTATTGCATTCTCAATACGTGAATGCTCGCAAATGGCATACAATAGCATAACCAACAACACAATGAGATAATTTTTTATCACGCCAAAAATTCAAGTACCATATACTTTCAACCCCTGAAAATTGATAACATAAAATTCAAGGACTTTCCAGGTTTTCATGATCCCAAGGATCTGATGGAGGAAATCATGGACAGCGTTGTGAATAGAGAAAGGATACACAGACACAAACAAGGCAACAGTGTTAAGACCGACACAAATGTGGCAACAATATCACAACAGACACAAATATGACAATATCTAGGCAGACACAAATGTGACTATGTCACAACAGACACAAACGAGACATCTTAGTCATCACAAATGTGGCAACAATGTTGAGACAGACACACAAATCTTGCAACTATGTTGAGGCTGATGTTTGCTGATAAAGGAACACTGTGTCGACGTCTCTGTGTCAACGTCTCCACCACCAATGTAGCAACTGGATTTATTGGACACGAGCTATCGTAGGTCAACATCTTTAGGTATATATACGCAAGGGTTCCTATGTTGACCATCTCACCTCACACCTGAGGAAGCAAATTTATCTGCGAAAGCTTGTGTCCAATAAATCCAGTTAGTCTCTAAAGTTGTTATGTTCCAGTATATTTCCCTTACTTACATTGACAACTCCCAGTTCAACAAGAAGCCTCTTCAAGGCCCCTTCCAAATCTGTGGACCCAGGTACAGCCCCAACAAAATGGTAAAACACATGCCAACCATCTTTACCACCCCTGAAAGGAGACATTAATTATATTAAAACAAACACTGGATTTGCTGTTAATAGATTTATTGCCAAAATTTATTGAAACTATAACTAGGTAAAATATAACATCACTGGCGATGGCGGCAATCTGTGGGCGCGATGCCGTTACTAGCAATATACACAGCAAGCAGTGGCCATCAAGTTCTTGCATGCACTATACGAATATAATTCATTGGAATTACCAGCAGGCTAATAATAATAATAAATAGAGCATGAAATGGCATAAATGATGATATTTAAGACTAATAGATGCACCCTCTAGACCCAGGTACCTTTATAAGTTAAGAGAAAGGGAGGTGGGAGGGAATTTATATAACTCCAGAAGCAACGGGCAAATAAAAGCAGCAAGCTAGCAGCGAGTGACCGGTTTGACAATGTGCAGCTGTTTATATACAGCTGAGGGTCAAGGACACGCGATCAGGGAGTGTGTCGCTTTACGCAACCAATCCGTGTCGGTTTAACTGCACTTCCTAGAAAGTCCATTCTATCCTTAGATATTATCCAGTCAGACAGAGACACTTGCAAGTACACTTTCCGGTAACAGGAAACAGTACAGCCACAATTGTTTCAAAACTTGCGAAAACATTTTCAAGATGCCCTGATAAGGATTGTTGATTATTCAACTGAAGATAAATGTACTCCAAAGGGTAATCCAGGCAATCTTTTTAACACGATAAATAAAATTTATTCTAGGATGTCTTCATTTTTAATTTCCTTCATATTTTCAGAGCTGTTTTTGCAATAATAAAAACATGCAGCTTCGCAAAAAGATCGAGCCCTTTAGGGTGGCACATCATTTGAGGTTGCACATCATTGGCAATGCACATATTTGAAAAGACAATACATAAAAATATGGTTTCTATATATCAGTGATGTTGAAGAAACTATATTATAAAACTTGAAATAAAGATTACATTTCTTTTTCAAAGTAAGCATATACAGCGCATAGTTAGGGACAATTGACTGTGCAATTTGGACCACGGAACTTCTTGGTGTAACTTTGTGTCATGATACGTGAATTATATAATCCCTTTTTCTGACAGAGCTATTAACAATGTAATAGTTGGAGTAGAGGTATCATTTACAGTATGGAATGGGACACCAGCCTTGTGGGTGAACCCTCCCATTTGTATGCAAATACAAGAATATAATGACAAATGTTTTCAATCATACATGTGTAATGCTACATAATAATGTGCACTGGTAAAACTGGGACACCACAAACTCAGTTTTAATTAATATAATAAGTTAAATGTGTGGACACAAATATGGTTCATGTAAAAGCTTTAAGCTAAATCATATGATGTGGAATAGAATGATTTGATAGCAAAATTGAAGGGAATTTTGTCCTTCATTTAAGGCGACACGAAATTCAAAACTGATAGAGGTTCAATTCCCCCGCCGGGTTATTTAATATTGTACTTCTAAAACAAAATAATGTCATCAAACTACATGTATTACTATAAGTAATTACTATAAAGTATATATTGTAGGTCATTTGTTGTGTGTGTGTATATACAATGTACATTACATCTCATACCTAATAGTAGGTTAGTTTCACATATAAGAGATATAAAATTTGAAATATGAGGGTATGGGGTCGGGCAATGCATTGAATAAGTGTAGAATGATGTAAGCTCCCAGAATATATGAGGGTATATGAGAGATAGAGGGTGTGGCTCTATGCCCCCGGGGGTGAGGACATGCTCTCGGGGTAGTGGATGGGTTGAATAAGTGTAGATGGCGGATGGGTTGAATAAGTGTATGATGATGTAAGCTACTTGAATACATGATGGTATGGGGTCAGGCGTCAAGAGATATAGGGTGGGGTTCAGTACCCCAGGGGTGGGGATATGCTCCCTGGGGTAGTGGATGGGTTGAATAAGTGTAGCATGATCTAAGCTCTCCGAATATACAAGAGTATGGGGTCGGGTGAAGCTTAGTTTAAGAGATAGAGGGTAGGGCTCAGTGCCCCAGGGGTGGGGACATGCTCCCCGAGGATAGTGGATAGGTTGAATAAGTGTAGCATGATCTAAGCTCCCATACTATATCAGGGTATGGGGTCGGGCGAAGCTTAGTTTAAGAGATAGAGGTTTGGGCTCGGTGCCCCAGGGGTGGGGACATGTTCCCCGAGGGTAGTGGATAAGTTGAATAAGTGTAGCATGATCTAAGCTCCCAGAATATATATGGGTATGGGGTCGGGCGAAGAGATGGAGGGTGGGGCTCGGTGCCCCAGGGGTGGGGACATGCTCCCCGAGGGTAGTGGTAGTGTAACCAGATGTAAGCATTTGGAATAGATGACAGTTCGGGGGGTCGGGATGGTCTTAGTTCAGGAGACATAGTTGAAGCCAAGATGATGTGGATAGAAATTTTCTAAGTCCAAAACTTTAACATTTACTTGGTCCTGAGGTCCCAGGGGCGGGGACATGCTCCCCGAGGGTAATGCATGGGTTCAATATCTGTAGCCCGATGTAAGCATTTGGAATAGATGAGAGTTCAGGGGGTCGGGTTGGCCTTAGTTTAGGAGACATAGGTGAGGCCGAGAAGCTGTGTCAGGAATTTTCTAAGTCCAAAACTTTAATATTTACTTGGTCCTGGGGTCCCAGGGGTGGGGACATGCTCCCCCAGGGTAGTGGATGGGTTCAGTATGTGTAGCCCGATGCAAGCATCTGAAATATGAGGGTTCGGCGGTCGGGCAGGCCTTAGGATCAAACTTTAGTGAGTGAGTGAATAGGGTTTAATGTCGCTTTCAACATTTTTTCAGCTATATCACGACGGGGAAGGGAAGGGAGGGGAGGGGGAGGGGCAGGGGTACCTACTTGTAACAGAGCAGATCTAATGCTGCCATTTTATAGTGCTGTCCCACTGAAATATCATGCTGTAGGCAGACATGACACCCACTCAGTCACATTATACTGACACCGAGCGAACCAGTCCTTGTTCTATCCTCTTAATGCTGAGCGTAAGCGAGGGAGCAACAAGTTCCATTTTTCAAGTCTTAGGTATGACCCAGCCTGGGATCGAACCCAGTACCTACCGCTTACGAGGCCGACGCTCTAACCATTAGACCACCGCAGTGCGGTGGATCAAACTTTAACATTTACTTGGTCCTGCAGATAGACAGATAGACAGACAGATAGACAGACGGACATCATTGTGGCACCTATATCGAGCTTTCCGCAGCTAAAGCTACGGGCTCGATGAAAATTAGCAAGTTGAGTGAGAAATGATGACCTTTTGTTTACCTAATGAATTTGTTTTTTCCCCCAAAAGTTATGAATAAAACAAATAGAGAAATATGACAATGGCTCACCCAGGTATTTTGTGGTCCATGGCTCGAGTGATGGTCTGGTCAACAGACTTGGCCATAATGGAGGACTTGCCTTGACCCGCACTGCCCAGTACCAGGAGGGGAACGTCATTACCAGCTCCATTAATGTACTTCTCTACCTTTAATATCACATAGAAATGTTGATTTCAACCGAGTGAAAGATAACCTGTACAAATGTCAAGTATATAGCAGCCAACAAGGTTTGATACTGGTACATGTATGTTCATGTACCACCATACCCTGTACATAATGGTTAGGCTGAATAATCAATTTCTAGCTTTATTCGCACCACCATTACTGTGCCATCTTTTTATCGCTGGATCAACATATTTTTATTGACCACAACCAAAAAATATGTAAAAACTCTTTTTTGGGGGTTTCCACAGATTTCTCTCACAAAGTTTTGCCAAAATAATGTTCTGGAACATCGAGTGATAAGAGTTTCATGGAAATACTGCATGGGATTGGCAAAACAACATGGCGAAAAAACATGAGGGGCACTAACGTGCAAAACTTCTCAGCCCCAGCAGCATTAACCCCTTCAATACAGATTATACTGCTACAGCGGGAGTCCAAAATTCATGGTTGTTGTTGTTGTCTTCCTTGATGGCACTGTCAAGTAATGCTGCCATCACAGAATATACTGATATAGTGGAAGAGAGCTTGCGATTTGACAATGATGTAGCGAGTACAGCAGTGAGAATTGACAACTCTACAGGACAATTGCCATATACATGTAGGGGAGGCAACTCTGAATAGTCCAACCTTACAAAATAGTTAAACTGCGGGGGGGGGGGGGACACATGGACAGAAACCACCACTGTCCAATTTTTGGGTGGGCATATATAACATGAGGCATCATAGGTGCTTAATGAAGCTCCTTAACAGTCCAGCCCAAGCAACATCTCGTGGCATGGTATTATATATACCTACCAAATTTGAAATGAATCAGATGAAAGGTTCTCAAGTGATAGACCGAAAATGCATATAGGTTTCTATGACCAAGTGGGGTCACCTAAAGGTGAAAGTAGTCGAAATGCAATCCCAGGAGGCACCTCATGACATGGTATATGCATACCTAATTTGAGAAGAATCCGCTGAACAGTTCTCAAGTTATTGACCGGGAATGATTTCAGATGGGCGAACAGATGGATGCACTGACACATGGATATCGTAATCCAGTATACCTCCCTACTATGTATGAGGGTATACATTGGTAGATTGGTAAAGTTGTGATCTCATTGCCCTGGCCTGAAACTAAATGTTGGATGGGGCTTTTGTCAATTGCCCCAAAGAGAATGCTGTATTGTTCTCATATTGTTCATCATTTTCATTGAATGACTATCATTTATTGAGGTGAGGACACATTTTGTTGTTGAAGTAATACAATTTATTGTTGTTGTACATGTAATACAAATTACTTTCATTATAAAGTTGGATAGATTCATTTCATGCACACCTAATACATCTTGAAGTTTCATACATTTATTCAAAACATATAGAAAGTAAACATTGCCTTTATTCAGAGTATCATTGAAAAATAAAGCCGCTCTATACTATAAACGTAGATCTATAAGGTTCACTACTGATAGTGGCCCAAATGGATACCAAACTACTATTCATAAGCGTTCCCAAGACGTGGAAATTTCACAAATTACAACTGAAGCATAATTAAAGCCAACTGAGTAATTGGTAAATGTTAATTCACAAGAAGAAACAGTTGCGGAGATTCAAATTGTAGATTGAATCCTACCTGGCCTGTGTGTGCGGGGGGGCAGAAAGTGCTTCCCCTAGTGAACTTTTCTCTGCTGCTCCGAAACGACAAAACTGCATGAGGAGGCTGAAACTTGGTGACTTTTAAGCTTATCTTATTGGGGTCATTTTGAGCCTATTTTCATATACCCCCGGGCAGAGGATCATGGGTAAATTCAAAATAGCGGCCATGTGGTATCCGCGAAAGTCGTGTTTTTCAATCTTTTCGCTCCATTTCTTCACATTTTCCTTCCCTAAAAGGGCTTGAAAGTATTTTATTTATGCAAAACTAATTATTCTATATTTTATTTAATTTTTTCGAGAGAAAAATCTGAAAAATGAAAATTTTGAAAAAATCGACCCCAAAAAGGCCGAAAAATGGCTTCCGAGAAGATGATGTCACTGTGACGTCATCATGGTGGCCATCTTGGATTTTTTTACATTTCCCGGTAGAGCTTGAACCAAAGATACTGTGTGGTAAGTTTCAGCGCTCTAGCCTTAGTGGTAGAAAAGATATATAGGGGGGGCACTTTCCGCTTCCCCCCCCCCCAGGCTGTGATACACCCCAAATCACCCAGGCCAGATAGGGTTAAACTTGCACTACATGTCCATTTTCCAGTACATTGTACAACTCAATTATATGTTGTTATCTCCCCTGTTCACTACATGTACCTGCAGATTGTTTTGGAGCATGTAGATTTATGAGCTCAGCTAGAATGCTCGCAACATTCCATGAATATTTTGGAAGTAGAATGGAAAGAAAACATTTCTGGAGACCGGGAAATTATTGTGTAAATGATCTGACCACCACTAGATTTTAGAAACTTACCACAAGAAGGCCCATAATACATAATGTTGGAATTAAACCATGATACAGATAGATAGGAAAGTGAATGGACAGACAGACAGATGAAGACCTGACCAATGAAACATACAAAAGGCACATCCACAGATTACATTCAACATTGGACAGAAGTTTCATCAACCTGCCTTCGGTAGTTCTCAAGATATGGGAGTCCGGGGAAAAGAGGACGGACAGATGGACAGACAGACGGGGTGACAAAAATACCCCTTAGTCCAATTGGTCTGAGGGGTAAAAACAAAAACAATTGTAAAATTATGTGAAAAAACATTACACAATGCAATTTCTCATGTTAATATCATACCTCATCAAGAATGGGCTTACGACCCCAGACGTGTTCACATCTCTGCTTCATGAATGACTCGTGAGATTCCTTAGTCTGTTGATATGGATCAATCTGGCTCTCCTCTAGTGGGTACTGGTGGGAAATCCTCTCTTTGAAAAAGTCAAACACCTAAAGGAGAACAAAGGGGTAGGACAAAAGTTTGAACATGAAAGATCTACGGTAATTCCTCTATTTATTCAATCACCCTATTAGAATTCAATCATCTCCAATTTTGCAAAATTCTATCTGACAGTTGTTCTAATAACTTTGATCAACCTCTTAAATCATTCAAATAACAATGGATTATTTGGACCATTTTTCAACTTTGTGAACAAATCTGATAAATTTGTTCACCCCTTGACTTTTTGGTGGAAAATTTCAAATGAATTATTGGGGGAATTACTGTACAGATGATTCAGTGCCCATCAGAGCATATAAGTATTCTCCATGCAAAAATCTTTACTTTTTTCTCCATCGACCTAATATACGAAATTTCTTACCGTCCCAATACTTCTCAAATAGGGGAAGTTCGTCATGTAAGGATCTTCAAACCGGGAACACTGTGTGCAATACAGCTTGTCTGATAGCTTTTACAGGTTTAACAAGGTTAAACATGTAGTCACCTATTGTGTTTTCCTTACATGATGATTAGGCCAAATTCTATTTCGCATGAATATTATAATCTCTGGTATATTTGAAATTCTCCACCTTAACTTAACTTAACTTAACTCCTTACAGCTACATGTTGCTAATAATATTGCCACACAATCACGTCAACTGATGAATATCAGTGTCGCTCACCTTCTCATAAAAGACATCATCTAAATCTAGTGTGATTTTTCCAGTTTCCGGGTTGATGCCAGAAAATTTACACGAATATTGCACAATTCTGTCTTCCTGTCAAATACAAGTAAAACTTGTGAACACAATTACATAATATATATGGAATGAGAGTCAGTGTTGAAGAAAACCATGTCCTCAGCTTTTCTGTTCAAGTCCGGATATGACACCTTATCTTCCTGACACAGTGAACAGGTCAGAGGGAAATATCTCTCTACAATAGAGGTAGAAAAGGTCGTTTTTGCTTAATAACCAATCTTCAGGTGACTTGGTTTATATATTGTTACATGTTGAAGCAGTGATTTTAAAATAAAACTGTTACTAGTCTAAGTTTTAATACATGTAGAGAACAAATCATGCAGTCTATTATTATGCAAATAGATAAATGACAATGCGTGTTTTTGGTTTTTTCAGTCTGTACCATCTGATGTGGATAATATATAATAGTTTAATATATTCTTCCTGTTGCTTCAATGCATTTTGCTGATAAGCAACAGGAACTTGATGTGATGTCTAGCACTGTAATATCACTTGTCTTTATTGCACCATGTAAACATCCTGTCTGTGTCTTGTGTGCTGTCCTCAGTGGTTTATGAGGTGGATGGAGGGTGTCTAGTTCCATACTGCTTCAAAGATTTCTCTTTAAGTAGCAGGGACACAACTTGGCTGGGTGGTGCTCAGTTGCCCCGCGATATGACGATATGAAATGATGTTGAAAGTGACGTTAAATCCTATTCACTCACTCACACATTTGACTTTATTTGGCAAAAACAACCTTTTTTACCTCCATGTTAGAGAGCTCAGAGGTAGCACATTCTAATCTGGTGAACCATTTGTATACACTGTATCATCATCAGAGCACAACAATCTAATATTCAAGCTAAATGTCTGAATCCATGTATTATAAGGAATATCACACGAGATACATTGTAACGGTTAACGAGATAAGGATGTTCCACTTCCAATATGATTTCCTGATATTCGCCTCATACAGTGTGTAGTGAGGCACGACCCCCTCTAAGCCTCGTCTGCACATTTCCCGATAGCAAGATTTTTGGTTTCCATATATGTTACATGATGGGAGCATGGTATAAATTTGATAAATATGCATCAATTTACCATACTATTTGAACAAAGGTTATTCAGTTTTCCTCAGCTAAACCAACACTATTGATGGATATGACATCAGGCTGCAGCATTTATACCTAATTCCATTATTGCTTCAATTATGGACCAGCAATAACTTCAGAAGCAGGATATTTCTCATTCAATACTATTAATACATCAAAAATGATCTGGGAAGGTGAGTTATTCATACAACTGTCAACCAAATCAATCTGTGAAAATAGTTGGGTAATGTGAACTTCAATGCAAAGGTGCCAGGATCTCCACCATTTATAGGCATGTCTACATCTGTAATGATTTAAAGATCTCCCTTGGAAGACAAGGAAATATTTCCACAAACGAGTACTTACTGGAAACCTGTCTTTGATCATTGAGCGAAGCATTTTCAGTTTAGCGGGAGCCAATGGATGCTCATCGACAAAGTGATGACTGAAGTTGTCTGGTACAGATTTGAGGAAATCATCGTTCCTCATCAAGAACAGGGCTACAGGAACAAAACACAGACTGTCATGTCAAAATGGTGGGGTTTAGCAATAAACTCTTCAAATGGAACTGTAAGCAGTACTTAACTAACTACATTAATCATCTCATTAAGGCAGCTATAAAGGATTGCTTGTTGTTGATTTATCCAATAACACAGGTGATTGAATTTTTTTATTTTTTTATTTCCAAATAATAATGAAATTAGTAGATTTTTAATCTCCTATATTATTTGCCTTATATCATTCTGTATATCTATCCTATAAACAGAACTTTATATAAAAGCCCATTTCCACACCATATGTTTTGACAGTGGTTCTCATGTTATTCAATGATGCAGTACCCAAAGCACGCACACGTTATCTCGCTGCAAAATCAGAATGACATTATTGACAAAATTAGAATTAGGTTAGACACATTTTCGTTGCAGCGCATTCTTGTGACATGTGCTGTGGAAATGCGCTAATAAAACATAGATGTTTGTATGTCATGACGCATGCTGTGATAATGGGCCTTTAAGGGTACAGAAAGGAAATACATACAGGGGCATATACAGGACCAAATTCATACCGATAACTGGTATCCAAATCCCAGAACAAGCATTCTGAGAACCCCAACATCTCGCGGGATTACTGCTGGATAGGCCAGTCCTGTCTTGGATTACTGCTGGATAGATGAGTCTCGTATGGGATTAATGCTGGATAGGACAGTCCCGTGTGGGATTACTGTTGCATAGGCAGTCCAGTGTGGGATTACTGCTGCATACGGCAATCCTGTGTGGAATTACGGCTGGGGAGGCCAGTCCCATGTGGGATTACTGCTGGATAGGCTAAACCTGTGTGGGATTACAGCGGGATAGGTCAGTCCCATGTAGAATTATGACTGGATAGGTCAGTGCCATGTGGGATTACTGCTGCATAGGCCAGTCTCGTGTGGAATTACTGCTGGATAGGCCAGTCCCATGTGGGGTTACTGCTGGATAGGCCAGTCCGGTCTGGGATTACTGCTAGATAGGTCAGTCCCGTGTGGCATTACTGCTGGATAGACCAGTGCCATTTGGGATTACTGCTGGATAGGTCAGTCCTGTGTGAGATTACTGCTGGATAGGCCAGTCCCAAATGGGGGATTACTGCTGGATAGGTCAGTCCCGTGTGGCATTACTGCTGGACAGGCCAATGCCATTTGGGAATACAGCTGGATAGGTCAGTCCCGTGTTAGTCCGGTGGCTTAAGGTCAAGATCGTGACTGACTGGAATAAAGCACCATATTTTGCAGAGAGGGTCATTTGGACATAAGGAATGATCTCAGAAGGGGTGCCCATTTCTACAGGAGGTGGAAGGCCCTTAATTTGCATAAATCCGATATGGCCGCCATAATACATACAGTATCCTCTGGATGGCGACTATTTGACAGCTGGAATGGCCTTTTTACATGAGATTGATTTTCTACGAGCCTGACTGACTCAAGAAGAAAATAATAATGATGATTGGAAACTTTATTACCCGTTCAATATCCAATTATTGCTAAACACATGTATGTGCGTTTATATATATGCTAATATATATCATATATATTTATAAATCCATTGAGAGGTTTCTGTACATGTAGCTCTGTTATGATTGACTCGATCAAGCACGCATGAAGGCTATTGGCTATTTTCTTTTCTATAGATATCCAATATGGCCACCGGCGCCCCATCCTCATCGCTGATTATCGGTACTGAAACCAAATCTGTTTCAAAGGATGAAACTTCAGGTTATCGTACATGCCACGGTTGTGAACCACATCAAATGTTGCCAATTGGATTCTTTCCGGCTCCTTACATGTAAATTAGCATGTGTAAATCCAGCGGCAAAGGGACTTACTCTTCCAACACCGGTTGGAATCAGGCTAAAACTGTGCTAAGTAACTACCCTGAGGTAGATTTACTTGTTTCAAGTTTCACAAACGGTTTCCATATTTGACACTCGAGAAAATATGCCTTTACTGTCTCGCGTAATCGTTCATCTGTTATGCAAACCGCTGCTACCGTAGAATCTAAATTAGACAAAGAGTTGTCGAAAGGTCGAGTTGTTGGTCCCTTCTAAACTCCTACTTTTGACAATAAGGTTTGCTAAAATTAGGCTTAGTCCCCAGAAAGAAACCTAATACTTTTAAGGGCTCTTGATGACCGAAGTCTCTAGGCGCATCGCTGGTGATCGCAAGCCTCAGCACCGCTGAACCGGCACGGGTCGAGCCTCGCTGTTGCGTGTGTGAAAGTCTGTCAGTTACTTACGGACGGGCCGGAGGTCGTTCTCTTCTGGTATTCCAGCTTCCTCCATCTGGCTGTCACCATATGCGCGAAATATCCTTGAGTGTGATACTCTGTCAGTATGTCGGCATCTCTTCCCACTTCCCTTATATGTGTTGTAATTAAACCAAATCCCCACTAATACTTTTCGGGTGATACACGATTTATCTTACCCTGGAAAATCTGCCTTGTCTATTAACGGTGCGGTTCAACAGGTCCTGATATGTTGAATATCTATACATTAGTTATCGCGATTGCACTAGTTCAAAAACATGGCCGCTAAAGCTTGATGGCAAACATCTATTTATATGATGCCTTTCGCATTTATGTATCGGTGCCTCTCCATGGGATGATCTACATCCTGTGAGATATTAAAGAGCTCAAGTCATTCTCTGCAATCGGTTATGGCTACAAAGTTCGGTATACCAGAGGTCATCCACATACTGGACGACTTCATGTTCGTCGGTGCAAATGGTGCTAGCCACTGTTCTATAATTCTCAACACTTTCACTTACTTGTGTGAGTATTTGGGCATTCCAATCCAACATGCTAAGACCTACTACCCATCAACTACTATGGTTATGCATGGTATTCAATTGGACTCCAGGACTATGAAAACT
>JAVTVY010032214.1:0-13539 GCA_036873755.1 Hanleya hanleyi
GACGCAGTCCTGTATGTCCGAAAAGTGAAACCGAATCCAGCCGTTCAATTAGGACACATGAAAGCCTTGGAAACAAAACCAGCCCAGTACCCTATCCGACGTGTGCAAACCAAAGTGTTCTCTGTGTCTGCTGGAAATACGACCGCCAACAAAGACAACCTGTTCCTGGGGGAACTACCCAAGCGATTGATCCTGGCCTGTGTGGAAAATGCCAGTTTCAGCGGAGCGAGCCTACCCAGAGAATCCGTTTGACTTTAAACATTTCGGCATCAATTTTGTGGCCCTGCATGTGGATGGACAACAGGTGCCAGCCACGGCCTTAACCCCGAACTTTGGGCGCGCGAATTTCATTCGAGCCTATCAGAGCCTGTTTACAGCCGCCGGTCAAATCAACCAAGACGAAGGGAATTTCATCAGTCGGGAGGACTACGGGAACGGATACACGTTGTTCTGTTTCGATCTGACCCCCACCTTAGAGAACGACCATCAGCTGGCCCTGGCCAAGCAAGGCAATTTACGGTTGGAAATCCACTTTCAACGAGCCCTCCGGAGCACCGTCAATGTGATCTGCTACGCCGAGTTTGACAACATCATTCAAGTGGACAAGGCGCGCAACGTGCTGTGTGACTTCTCCACCTAACATGGATACAGAGCAGATAACCACCGTGCTGGAGAATGACCCAGAGACACGTAGGGTGTTTCAAGGGGTGTTCGCCCGAGATGTGTTCCCATTAGACCGTATGTATCCTGCTGCTTACGTTCTCAACACGGACCCGATGGATCGGCCCGGTGAACATTGGGTGGCCGTGTACTTGACAGAACAGCAGGGCGAATACTTTGACCCGTACGGCCTGCCACCCCTCCATCCCGATTTAACAGACTTCATGGATCAAGGCACAGAGACGTGGTGTTGGAACAGTCAAACGTTGCAAAGCCTGACCAGTAGCGTGTGCGGACAATATTGCTTGTTTTACCTGTACCATCGATGCCGGGGAAGACCCTTATCTACCATCGTACAGATGTTTGACGAGTACCCCAAGGCCGAGGACCGCGATGTACTCGTCTATGACTGGGCTGCCCATCATTTCAATGTACAAGTCCCGTTCTGGGCTTAAGTTAATTACAAGCCCCTTGTTCTGGGCTTAAGTTCTTTCAATATACAAGCCCCTTGTTCTGGGCTTCAGTTAATTACAAGCCCCTTGTTCTGGGCTTCAGGTTTCACGTGGTTGTTCTCACGTTGCTGTTGTTCACTGAATAAAAAAAAAATGAGATCTCACCAAAAAACCTTGTCTTGTGTGTTTTATTCATAATGCATCAATGCCCAATGCGGAGATTCAATCAAACTGAAATCAGTGGTGTAGGATGGGGCCACAATGTAACCCATCAAGGTTAGAATGCAAGAGTACTATAGTAAAATAGAGAGAGCCAATGAAATCAGCCCACAGACCAAGTACGTGTTTTTTGGTGTAAGTTTGGAGCGGGCATTTCATTGAGGTACGTGTATACGGTGAGTGAAGAGACTCATCCAACACGTATAGATTAAGTTTATGACTATAAGTTCTATGAACATAATGCATGAAAGTGGCTTTGAACACCGTATTAGCCAATCAGTGGCCTAGAATGGAGCCAAAGCTAACCCATCCATGTCCAGAAAACAATACCCGGATGTTGAGAAGAACCCGGATGTAGGCGCGGACGTCAGCGAAAGCACACCGTGAGTACCCCAATTCGATTGGCTGATTGTTCGGCCGCTGATTGGTTCTTTTTCTCGACCGCTGATTGGCTCTTTTTTTCTCGACAGCTGATTGGTCCAAATGGAACTGCCCATCTTTCCCAGGTTCATCTAGAATCCCCTTTTTTGTGCTCAAGCTCTGACTATATCGATGCCGCAACATTGTCACTTGGATGTGACCTTTTGTCCCGCGCGCGCGCGCACACTGCCGGAGAACCCGCGCGCGCGCGCTGCGGGGCGGGGCGGGGCGGGAAAAGGTGCCGGCGGTTGACCATACGGACGTGTAAGGGGAAACATGTGGAACTCTTCTATGTTTGGAGGTAGTTTTTTAGTGAAAAACCCGGAAGTGACGTCATACAGGGTCCAGTTTTCGACACTGAGTGACCACATCCGACAAAATGGCCAGTTTTCGACACCGGATGTGCCGCCATCTTGAACATACGTGCCGCCATCTTGGATATGTCCCATAATGCACCGGGTCAAAATACTCGCTTCTGATTGGACGAGAGCTCTGGGACGGATTTGAAATACTCGCTTCTGATTGGACGAGACCTCCGTATTGCATCTGCGCATGCGCAGAATGATATTCCTACCGCACACCCAACCCATCAGATGCCCCTTCACGAATGCTTCACTTAGATACCTCACTCGACCCCATTGGTGCATTAGGGGCTCCCCTACATCCCAACACGGCTATTTTCATACACTTGGGCCACCGCGCATGCGCAGAATGCCGATAGTTCAACCCCACACCCAGCCCATCAGATGCCCCTTCACATAAGCTTCACTTTGATACCTCACTCGACCCCATTGGTCCATTAGGGGCTGCCCTAGCTCCCAACACGGCTATTTCCATACCCTTGGGCCACCGCGCATGCGCAGAATGCCGATAGTTCAACCCCATATCCAGCCCATCAGATGCCCCTTCACGAATGCTTCACTTTGATACCTCACTCGACCCCATTGGTCCATTACGGGCTCCCCTAGCTCCAACACGGCTATTTCCATACCCTTGGGCCACCACGCATGCGCAGAATGCCGATATTTCAACCCCACACCCAGTCCATCAGATGCCCCTTCACGAATGCTTCACTTTGATACCTCATACGACTCCATTGGCCCATTAGGGACTCCCCTAGCTCCAAAACCGCTATTTCCATACCCTTGGGCCACCGCGCATGCGCAGAATGCCGATATTTCAACCCCACACCCAGCCCATCAGATGCCCCTTCACGAATGCTTCACATCGATACCTCACTCGACCCCACTGGACCAGTAGTCAATCTCCTAGCTCCAAAAAGGCTATTTTCATACCCTTTGGCCTCCGCGCATGCGCAGAATGCCGATAGTTCAACCCCGCGCCCAGCCCATCAGATGCCCCTTCACCTAACCTTCAATTTGATACCTCACTCGACCCCATCGGACCCTTAGGGGCTCCCCTAGCTCCAAAAAGGCTATTTTCATACCCTTCGGCCGCCGCGCATGCGCAGAATGACGATATTTCAACCCCACACCCAGCCCATTAGATGCTCCTTCACCTAACCTTCACTTTGATACCTCACTCGACCCCATCGGACCATTTTATCTAGGGACTACTTTTTCTCCGCGGAAGCTTTTTCCCGAGACCGAATCACCGCCAAAACCACGGCCAAACCGCATCACCGCGCATGAATACATTTTTTTTTTTTTTTTTTTTGCCGGAACTTTTTTTTTGCCCGAACATGCCCGAACATGCCCGAACCAAGCCGCCATCTTGCTTTACAACAGGGCCGACACCCACCATCTTGCTTTACAACAGGGACCACACCTCAACCAATCAAATTCAACCTCACACTTACAATTCAACCAATCAAAAGCCTCGTTACAAAACCATCCAGTTGTGACGTCATAGTTACATCCGGGTGGATGGAGACTTTAGTTGCCCTCTATCCACTACTGATGTTCATGATACTATAGCAAGCGAAATTAAAACTATTGAAAAATTATTCCGTTTAATTTCGAAATTAATACAAACTGCCTGTTCGGCAAAAAAAAGTATTTTGAAACTCACGCGTCAACATTTTTTAGTTACCAGTAACCCCCTTGACCAAATTAATATTCACTATATATGATGTTAAGTGGTTGAGAAGACTATTAGCTGTTGAAATAGTGTTGGAAAACAAATGTTTCGGATTGGGGATATGGTAAACTCTGGTTTAAAATATATCATCGTCCTAAATCGAGGCTCTTCAAGAATAAAAGCTACGTTACCGTGCCACTTTTTCGAGGACCTCTGACCAGAAACCTAATATGCTTTCATCTGCATAAGTCCATGGTACGTGATCAGTAATAAGTACAATGGCGCGCACAGAAGTATACTTGACCACAAATACGTAGAATTACTATGACCCTTGCTACACTTTACTCTTCGAACAAAGACGAACCATCCGCATATGTCCTGTTAAATATCACCATCTGTTTAACCTGGCCATTTTTTTTGCCTAAATACTAGTACGAAACTTCAGTCAATCAGAAGCCCCAGGTTTCTTCCGAAATTAAACGGAATAATTCCAATTGTTTGGACATTTATTAAGTTGATAGTTATGGCATTGTGAAACGAAGACTCTCTTATACCAAATGATCTAGATTATGTTTGATACCATTTTAGCCCTTTTATTCCTCGCGAGCTCTCCAGTCAAAATTTCATAATCATATCTCAAAGAAATTGACAATTTAAATCAGTGTGCGAGAAAGGAACATCGCGCTCACTGAAGACACAATATATTTGATGTTGACGTATAGCGATGTCGGCTGTCATAACAACATTCAGACTGCTCGGCTATCGAATTAGATCGGTTATCGAAATCTAGAAGCGAAACAACTTCCGGAAGTAGGTTACCGCCCACTCTACTCATATACCGAGGCAAATAGGCCCAGCCAAATCTGTCGAGATCTGGATTGGTCTATTCATTTTAATTAGTCGTCTACTTTCGAGATTCCCAAGGTCCAAAGTAGACGGCTAATTAAAATGGACAGCCTACAGTATACAAGCCTGTCGTCCACGCATCCCCGAAAACCCTCGACACACAAAGAAAAACGGTTGTGGGACAAAGCAAACTGATTAACACCAGATTTATTATTTTGGGGGCCATGCCAGTCACCTTGGATTTCAGACAAAAAGTCAAAATATAATTGTCATAATTATTTCTACCACTTAGAACCAGTATTAAGTTTCCGATAAAACATATCAAATAACGAAAATATTTATATCCCTATACGAAGTGCAACCCAGACCCAACTTAGCTAGATAGGGTTAATCAATAATTAACTATAATTTTTGATACAGTATATCTTCAACATCACTGGCACTTCCAGAAGGATAAACTATGCTCTGTGTCACCCCTGCGTCATACCACGTCAACTCCCAGGCTATGAACATGTACAATAGAAATAATTTTAATTCAATTAACAAACTAATTACATTATGTAAGCTGTCACTAAGTAATTTTATCTCTAACGTTACACATGCCTGCCCATCTGCAATGTGTCAGGGTGTATTGCGAGTAAGAATGAAATGTTGTAAATCAACAACATTATGTATGTCAGCCATAACATATTACAGTTTACGATCAACTTCAGCTCATGTAGCTATAGCTGTCGAACCCTGTCCATCTCCTTCTACTTCTCCTCCTGACTTTTGATATCTTATTCATTAACTTTTAACGTATTTGTCTCACAATTTTGTGCGGAAGCTTTGGGGTCAGCCATGCAGAGTCATCTGGGACAGAAACAAGTTCAACGCCCATTGGGGGCCTGGAACTTTTTTCATCGGTCCTAAAAGTTTCTCAGGAAAGTTACTGCTAGAAATGGATATTTAACGCCATTTACAAGGTTCACCGGATAGTTTTCTGATGATACAAGAAATATACCATCCTATCTACACGCATTAAAATAATTGAAACTTACTACTGAAGTGTGAAAATAACCGTTTAAGACTGCCCACAATGACTCTTTCAAATGTAGCCACATGGAACACTCAAAGTTTAGGCGTGTATAGATCACAGGCCCTCAAAACAAGAGTTTGGGGGGTGTGGGCGGTGGTATTAGAGTGAAGTGTCGAAATATGGGGTCTCTATACATAACCCTATGCTTTATATAAAAATAGCCCCATGCTTAATATAGAAATAGGTGTATTTTTATATGAAGCATGGGGTTATGTATAGAGACCCCATATTTCGAGACTTCACCCTAATACCACCGCCCACACCCCACAAAACTCTTGTTTTGAGGGCCTGTGGTATAGATATAGTATCCTAGTATGTTATTATTGACAGTCGCCCACAAGAGAAGGATTGAAAGCCAGAACGTATTCAGAACCATTCAGTATCATCCCTGTAAAAGATGAAGAAAAAAACATTCAAAGAGTTTAATATGTCAGACTCATTCAGCTTCTAAAAAGCCGTAAATATTCAATATCAACGTGTGAGAATTGTTAGAGTGTGGTTAAAAAATTAGGCGTTGATATGTGCTCAGAAATGATCGAACTCCTAGAACTCACGAAGTAAGTCCAAAGATTCGTGAGATGGAAGGGTTGCACCATATGAAAGCAGATGATAAAACTTCAGCACCGATTCTGTCAATTGATTGGTTAACTATATATGCCAAAATGGCGAAAAGGTTAAAAGGGAAGAGACGCTGAAGCTGCTCGGATGACCAGTATTGTATATTACAAGCCCGACATTGAACCATTTTTGCCATTTCCTCGTACAATAAGATTTTACCCGGAATAGCTATTTAGATGATCTGAATTTTTGAATATACCATGGTCAAATGTCATTGACTTCCAGGATAACAAGGAGAGAATCCTGCCAATCACGATCACGAGAGGTCAGTTGTTCTCCCTCTCTCAGGATTGTTCACATGAGGGGATCTGTTATTTATGTACGGAACACATACTCTCTAAAGTAATTAGATTGAAATTCAATCTATCAGATTGAAATTCGTGACCAATCTTTCATTGGATTGGAAATATTCAATCTAATAGATTGAAAACGATAAAATGAATCTGTTATAGACAGAAAATTCAATGTATTAGATTGAAATTTTCAATCTAATAGATAGGATGTTCAATCGAATAGATTGGTCACTAATTCTAATCTGATCGATTGTATTTTCAATCTGATTATTTTAGAGTGTATTTATAAGACGGAAATGCACGAGTATTTACGTTTACATAGGCGAACTTTACCTTTTTGATGCAAAAAGAAAAAAAAACATAGTTCCTTTAATTCCGCAACAAAAATGTTGTGTTTCCTACAAAAGACATACCCAAGCCTTTTATTGTAAATGCACAGAGACAAAACTGACGTATTAGAAAAAGGAACGTTTCAAATTGTTGTTTTTGGGGGGGAGGGGGGGGGGGCTTTTCTTGTGTACAGTATTTTAGAACAAATCCAAATGCTTTTACGATGCTACAATGTATATCAAGGCATATAGGGTGACAATTGACTGGGTGGTGCTTGGTTGGTTCGTGGCGATATGACTGAAATAATGTTAAAAGCGACGTTAAATCCTATTCACTCACTCACCCAATGAAAACAGTATGTTGGTATTGGTTCAAGGTGTAATATTTGAAATATATTAAAAATTCCATGCCAAAATGAAAACAAAAAAATTAATAAAATAAAATAAAAATCCAAAAACAGAGGAAACGCAAATTTCAAACGTCAGTCAACGCTGTTTTACACTTTTGACTCGGTTCATGCATTTATAATATACAACTTGGATATTTCTTTAAGGATACTGAGACCTCCTGTAGAAACTTTTAAACACCCTCTAGAATTTGTCTTCATACATCTAAAACTATGACTTATAGCTGTGGTAATGCATATATTTTTTGAAAGCACATTTCCTAAGGGTTTCAGATAAATAAATTTGTTCACTGTGAATCTGTAGGTTTCGAAGATATTCAAATTTAAAAAAAAATAATTTAAAAAAATGAGCCTTCTTTTTTAAATGGCTATTTTCAAAAAAGTATTCAACTTATGGTCACTTACATCATCATTTCCTGTAGCAGACAAGTCCAACAGGAAATCTATGTCTCAGTTTTGTCAATTTTGGTTTAGTCCTTATTTTATTGACATTTAATTGAACTCCAATTTTCAAAACTGTGAGATGCTCAATTTTGTAAAAAAAATATTCAATTAAATGTAAATAGAATGAGAACTGGACCAAAATTGATAAAACTGAGACAGAGATTTCCTGTTTGAGTTGTTTTCTACAGGAAATGGTGAAGTAAGTTATGATAAGTTGAATACTTTTTTGAAAAATTAAATTAAATTTTAAATTAAATTTGTTTAAAATCCGAATATCTTCACAACCTATAGGTTCACAGTGAACAAATTTATATATTTGGAAGCTTTAAGAAATGTGCTCTCAAGAAATAGATACATCACCATAGCTATAAGGCATAGTTTTAGCTGTATAAAGACAAGTTCTAGAGGGTTTGTAAAAGTGTGTGCAGGAGGGCTCAGTATCTTTAAGAAATTATTTTTTTTTGGCTTCACAAACTTAATTGCTACAGAAGTTTGGCTTATGTAAACTCCTTAACGTTCTATCTCTCAATCCACTTTTCTGTATGAAAATGCATGGCTCGATAAAATTCCATCTGTCAAGCGTAACACATATGTCAAAATTCAATTAAAACTCATTTACTTATTTTTGTCATCTCAACCTTAACAGGATTTACGGTGACAACCTACGTAATTATTTGATAAGAAGATGCCGTAATTTTTTGCCTCCTTCTAATGAATATTTGTTTTCGCCCAAAGGCAAATTGCTCATAAGCAAACTTTACAAATTTCCGTTTGACATTAGTTCACTTATCTAGGCTAAGTAAAACGTTAAAGAAATCATACAGACAAAGGGTTATCTCTTTAATATAGCAATGATGGCATAAACATCTCTGGATAAATTGTATATAGCTTAAAGGAGAACTGTTATTTTTCCCTTCTATCTGCCCGCTGCCACCCCAACACTGCCACCCCCTCCCTCGTTGATTGTGTAAAACCACCCCAGTTTCTGTATCATGGCCAATGGAAAAATCGTGCAAAGATGACTTGAAACCAATTTCGGCAGTCAGAGCTCCTTGTTCATCTTCCCGTCGCTTCCTCACTTTTGGTTATCAAGGACTGTGAAATTCTTTGAAAGACGACGGCTGAATGATGAATGACGGGCTAGACGATAGTATCATAAACCAACAGATCCTATATATTTCTACTATAACTATTTATTTTTATATAGAAAACAGATACAAACTTCCAGCAAGATTAATCTCCCGATTATGTTGTCAAAGGCACGAAGGGAAGTAACCTTTTATGGAAGATAGTACGTGGTTGTCGTAGGCTACATCCGGGTCTTTCGGCGTTTACATACAGATGGCGCTACGAGAAAATGTCAAGGAACATACGGGTCATTCAATTCTGCATTTCACTACCTTGAGCCAGATCGGTGTTTTAGCTCATATCGCCACGGCAGTACTTCTGTTCAGGGGGTGAAACATACAGCGTGCCCTGTTGTATGGGGCACAAGTTTTCTGATAGTATTGAATGAGTCTAATACATGTAAAAAACATGAAAAGTTCAAGGAAGTATACATGTGTCATTCAGGTTTATGTTGCAAACTGATTTTTTTCCCCCGTGAAAAAAATACAAGCGTAAAGAAACTGCCAGTTTCATCCCATTGAGCCAGTAGACTGCCATGTCTACGGTAGCCCGTAGGGGACATTCATGTTTTTAACCTTTTAGGTGTTTTTCTCTGACTCTTTCGTGTTTTCCTTCGACTTTTTCGTGTTTTCTTTCGACTTTTTCGTGTTTTTCTTCGACTTTTCAGAGTTCTTGTTCGAATTTTCGGTGTTTTCTTTCGAAAACATCGCGAAATGAAAAAAATTGTGAAATACTTTCCACCGCGGTGGAAAATACTTTCCACCGCGGTGGGAAATATTTATCACCGCGGTGAAAAGTACTTTCCACCGCGGTGGGAAATACTTTCCACCGCGGGGGAAAATACTTTCCACCGCGGTGGGAAACACTTTTCACCGCGGTTAAAATTTTACACCGCGGTGGAAACTTTTACACTGCGGTGGAAAGTACTTCTCACCGCGGTGAAAAGTATTTCGCACCGCGGTGGAAAGTATTTCGCACCGCGGTGGAAAGTATTTCCCACCGCGGTGGAAAGTATTTTCCACCGCGGTGGAAAGTATTTCTCACCGCGGTGGAAAGTATTTCCCACCGCGGTGGAAAGTATTTCTCACCGCGGTGGAAAGTATTTCTCACCGCCGTGGAAAGTATTTTTCACCGCGGTGATAAATATTTCCCACCGCGGTGGAAAGTATTTCACCGCGGTGGAAAGTATTTCACAATGTTTTTCATTTCTCGATGTTTTCGAAAGAAAACACAGAAAATTCGAACAAGAACTCTGAAAAGTCGAAGAAAAACACGAAAAAGTCGAAAGAAAACACGGAAAAGTCAGAGAAAAACACCTAAAAGGTAAAAAAACCCAACATGAATGTCCCCTACGGGCCACCGTACATGTCGGCCAGGCTCAGCTTTATCTACAACCTGAATTGTATTACCTCAATTCATCAGCGTACCGCACGTTGTGTAAAAAACTTCGGTGGTCCGAATGGTGCCAGTCGGGAAAAACCGAAACATGCCGAAATGCACGAATAATTTCGAAGGCTTAATCATTTCAATATTGCTATAGCTCTACGAGAAGATGGGTTTACGATAGGCCTACATGAACGTAGCAGTAAAAACTACACCGAAAAGACAGAGAGATTTCTCTATACCAACCGCATTCGGTCTCGTAAAAAGTTGCAGCCAGTCATGCATTTGTTTGCATCCGATAGAGTTCTTTTTTAAATCACACTCAGACCGCAGACGGCTTTTTATGAAAGCGTCTATAGGGGCCATGGTGAAAAACAAAATAATTACGAGATAGCTAACGCGTAATTATACGAAGAACCAGTTTAGATTTTTTTTCACCATGTCCCTTAGACGCTTCCGTAGCTTTTAGCCCCTAGCATAAATTCCTCATCGAAGCTGCGTTCCACATGCATGCAAAATTTGTATGTGTAGTCCTATATAACTTCGGCGCTGTGATAATCTCTTCTAATGTTCATATGCTAAGCATGTATATACGTTTATCTATTTACAAATGGATACATTCAATCCTATTAAACGTTGTACAGAGAATTCCTTTGCTTTGCAGAAATCTCGTGATGAACTGTGAAGGAACTCGCTTATAAATAACATGAGAAACCAGGTTTGAATGTACGGTATGCCTTTATGGAAGCCAGAATCGTTTATTCCACAACTACCGATTTCAGGACCGTGATAGTGATCTTTCAGAGGAGTCATTGTACTATAATCCCTAGCCATGGTTTGTCTGACATAAACCGTACCATGGCAGATAACGGATCCATCATAACGAAGACCCGCCCCCTTATTCAGTTAAGAGTTCCGAATCATATTCCTGAGTTCATGACCTCTCAGAATATGCTCATATTTGAGCAAATTAAGAGGCAAGCAATGTTTTATTTTTGATCCTCCTGTTTTGACTTTTAAGAGAAGACCCCATGCCATTCCCTCCATACATGAAAGGAATTGTCATGCCTCGGAATATGGCGAAACAACGTTTCGCGTTGTCCGTTCATTGGTTGTTACTTTTAGCAGGCCGTTCAATTGCTGCACAGGAGTGAAGCATATGTGTTGGATGGCCGCTTCTTTATATTGATACTTAAGTGCAGCCAAATATAAACCCAAGATGGTTTCTCCTGTGTACCGGATTGAATCTAATCTGAAAACCGCTGGGGGGTTTTCTCGTCGACTACGTCACAAACTGTTAATATAGCTTGTCTCTCATAATCACTCCCGTCATATGAACAGTCTTTTCTTTCCGCCAATTCAGTTCATGCCTACTTTCATTCGTCCGTCCCTATTGAGAGTCATCTCCTTTGAACCAGGGTCGAATTGTTCTCGTAGACTATATATAATCCATCTTCGGCTGTACATCTTTTTCAATCACCTCAGGAGTGAATTGATCCCAACT
This sequence comes from Hanleya hanleyi, assembly GCA_036873755.1. NCBI lineage: Eukaryota > Metazoa > Mollusca > Polyplacophora > Lepidopleurida > Hanleyidae > Hanleya > Hanleya hanleyi. The sequence goes on from JAVTVY010032214.1 coordinate 11,822, forward strand.
GGCGACAGTTAAATGGTTTTCATGTATTGACACGAACATCATTTTGTGAGGGACGGCTGAAGAATGACTGTCGGATGTGAAGCCTATACATCTATACGGTATCGTGGTGGGCATCCTTAACCAGTTAGTATCGTAGTTTAAAAATATTCAGCAAATAATATATTATGATAAATGTTATTTAGTACAGTGGAGATCAGCTATTGTGAACGTTTTCTGTAACCATTTTGTTATATCACGGGCATTAAAATCACACTTCTGACATACTCTAAAAACATGACAGCAACTCCAGTGCCTGAGATGACGTCACGCACTATCTCAGAACTTTCATCTCAATGTGATGGCTTCTAACCTGTCGTAATGGACATTAATCTGATGGTGTTGTCTTAATACCATATTGTTTATATATTCGTCGGAGGAATGCAAGCGGAAACATATGTAAATACGTACAATTTTCATGTTCGCCATTATCAGCTGTTCTTTTTATTTTTCTGTTAAGGGATAAAACAAGTTTCATCGGGTTTTAATCCCGCCGATAATTATTTTATTAGTCACATCTGTTCTATAAAATGTTATATCTGTTTTATATTTTTTATTACAGACCTGTATATTTTGTTTAGTTGGTGAATAAAAATGAAATGGCTAGGCCGAATTGAAAAATCTAACAATATTGGTCCCTGTATACGAAATACAATGTTGCAGGTGATCATGATGTTCAGTTTACCCGAACAATTAAAATCGCGCTACTACCTCTTTAAATAAATCTGAAGTCTTTTTATCTTGTTTGGCCTCTGTCATCAGAGCATCTAATAAGACTAGTATCTGATTTTTACACTGGGATTAAATATTTGTTATCTCCTAAATTTAGGGGTATAAGCTTTACGACATGGGCACCAATAGAATCATATCCTCGGATATAGGCTGCTGACGTTTATCGTGAAAATAAATCGATAGTTTTTCCGCTCCTGTACGTTCCGCCACTTGCATCGTAAATGGATGGTGTAAGGGTTTCTTATCAGTTTGTATATTGTTTTTCTATATCTGATTCAGACCGACTTGGCAGTACTATATCTTCTAAATCAAGCGATGACTGTTTCTGTCCCACGATCTGTCTCTCGTGTATGTGAACTCTGTGTAATCTTGAGAATGAGAAACTTATCGGAAAAACTCATAACCTTGAAATCAACGGGAAATCAGCAGTAATGAAGCCAAGGTTATGATGAAGACGAATCGAGTGAAATTGCTAAGGAATTTTATATTCCAGAGATGGAAATACTACGTCTAGCGTATTTCGATCAGGTGGTGAAATGGCATGCTCGAAAGGTTACAGTCAGAAGGAAATTTTGAAAACAACGAAAGTTTACAAACTCTATACGATATAGACTATATGAAGAAGCTCTCGATCAGACTATTATATGCGGAAATATCTATCAATCAGTTGTTCACCGGTGACTATGAAACATGCTGTAAATGATCGGAAACCGGGGATATTATGGTGTTATTACATGTATTAGGTTCCTCACTATAGTCTACAGTAAAATGGGATTCTCCTCTCTGTATCTCCTCTTCTCTGCCCTCTGCTCCCTGCACCTCATTCCTCGTGCCTTCTGCCTCTCCCTGCATGTCCTCCTCTGTGCACTTTTACCCTGCAGTCGGATGCCGATTAGCTCTGAGCTAGGAATTCTTCAGTTTCCACAGGGATATCCTAACCTCAACATTTC
>JAVTVY010032215.1:0-12008 GCA_036873755.1 Hanleya hanleyi
ATCCTTTCATAGCCTCGAGTTCACATTATGTTCTTCAACCTCGGGTTGGGCCTTCACGGTTGGGTGATATTCCAGGACTGATGGTATGAAGCGGGCCCGCTGTATGGGGGTGGGCTTCTGCTGCTGCTCTGCCAGGAGTGCACTCGGCGGATGGTGTAGGAGTATAGGCCGTTGTGGTGATTCCTCGCCGGGTAACAGGTGGGTCGTCAGCCGACGATCTTCGGGGGTATGGGCTTTTAAATCTACGAACAGGTAGCCGTACGGACGAATTGTCGCTTCTTGAAACGCCCACATAAAATGGTCAATGTTCTGAGGATAAATTCGACTACCAAACACACGGATTTGTGCTCTATCAATGGGATTGGAGAACAACACAAAGTATTGGCAGTTCAAGGCAATATCTCTGGACGCCTTCCCTTGAGGAAAGAGATTCTGAGTCAAATAGATGACGGACAGATTGCGATGATGGGACCCTTTGGTGAATAGGTCGGCGATTTTCGAATTGTCCTTGGCCGCACTCATCAGATCATCGAGCACTACCACGTTGGTCTGCTCGGAATCGAAGTAATAGGGTTCGTCTATGTCGTGAGGAATTCCTGGAACAAAGCTCACATTCTGTAGTCGTGCAGTTTCGCGGTGGAAACCTTTACACTGCGCGCCGGGGTCAAAGGTCAGTTCCGGTCACCTTTAGCGACGTACACCAAACAGAAGCGAGTATTTAAAATCCGTCACAGAGCCCTCGTCCAATCAGAAGCGAGTATTTTGACCCGGTGCATTATGGGACATATCCAAGATGGCGGTTCCAAAATGACGGATCCAACATGGCGGCTCCAAAATGCGCCGGGGTCAAAGGTCAGTTCCGGTCACGTGAACGGAAGCGGAAGTGACCTCCGGAGCTCCGGAGCTCCGAGTTCTCTTGTAGCAACGCCCGTCAACGCCCGGTGGTGGCGTCGGAGCTCCGGAGCTCCGAGTTCCATGAGCTCCGGAGCTCCAAGAGCTTGGCGAGCTCGGAGCTCTTGCATATAAACACACACATGCATCTGTGAAAGCTTCATTATACGCCTGGTGTCCGTGGAGATGAGAGCCATGGTTTACGCATGTCACTTGTGTTCGAAGTCATTTTCCACGCCATTTAATCTACGTAGACATATACAGCGAAGCCATCTCAAGGAACGGAGTCCCGATAACGTGCAAATTCAAAGTACGCGCGAGGAACGATCAACACCTACGTCACACACGACAGTATTAGAGCACCCTTATACGATGACGGTGAGCGGCCCTACGGGGTGTGGAAAGACGTCCTGGGTGATGAAGTTCTTAGAGGAAGGTGTGGCAACCCCAGCTCCGACACGTGTTGTTTGGTGTTATAGCCAATGGCAGCCCGCCTACGAAACTGCACGACTACAGAATGTGAGCTTTGTTCCAGGAATTCCTCACGACATAGACGAACCCTATTACTTCGATTCCGAGCAGACCAACGTGGTAGTGCTCGATGATCTGATGAGTGCGGCCAAGGACAATTCGAAAATCGCCGACCTATTCACCAAAGGGTCCCATCATCGAAATCTGTCCGTCATCTATTTGACTCAGAATCTCTTTCCTCAAGGGAAGGCGTCCAGAGATATTGCCTTGAACTGCCAATACTTTGTGTTGTTCTCCAATCCCATTGATAGAGCACAAATCCGTGTGTTTGGTAGTCGAATTTATCCTCAGAACATTGACCATTTTATGTGGGCGTTTCAAGAAGCGACAATTCGTCCGTACGGCTACCTGTTCGTAGATTTAAAAGCCCATACCCCCGAAGATCGTCGGCTGACGACCCACCTGTTACCCGGCGAGGAATCACCACAACGGCCTATACCCCTACACCATCCGCCGAGTGCACTCCTGGCAGAGCAGCAGCAGAAGCCCACCCCCATACAGCGGGCCCGCTTCATACCATCAGTCCTGGAATATCACCCAACCGTGAAGGCCCAACCCGAGGTTGAAGAACATAATGTGAACTCGAGGCTATGGAAGGATTTGTTCAAAGAAAGTATGGACGCCGAGATGGGCGGGATGTTGGAGGCCACAGGAAACAAGTTTCAACGCAAAGGGTATTCGAAAGAGGAAGCTGCAATTTTAGCCCATAACAGATTGGCACCCAGACTACGACGGGCTTTACGTCAGCAGTATGTCGACTTACTGACCCATATGAAATTGTTGGATAAGGACCCAGTCCATATGGAAATTGAAAGAACAGCGTCGATGTTGAAAACCTCGGGCGTGAACTGGAAAGCGGCGTATGTCAGAGCAATAGCACAAAAGAAACATTTGTTCGAACGCATCATTAAACAACGTTAAAGCATTAAGAAAGTGTGTTAAAGCGTTGAGACGAGCGTTAAGGCGTAACGACGGGCGTTGACGGCGTCACTGCATTTCGATGAATTGGTGTAAATTCCATGAAATCAGAGCTTCTGAGCTAATTCACCAGGGCGTTGAAGCGTTGAGCTAAGCGTTGATGGGCGTTACTGTCTATAAAAGCGAGCGTATTCCCAAACACGCACAGTCGACGTTCAACCGTCAACATGGCTTATACTTGTTCTGAGTGTGAACGCACGTTCACCAGACATTACGATATGATGCGACACCAGAAAAATATACATGGGACTGAAGACGCCGAGGAGCCCGTTGAGGCAGATACTGATACAGAGATTGATGAGAGTGCATCGACTGATACCGAATCCAAGATGGCTGACAGTCTATCTACTGATATGGAGAGCTTGACCTCAGAGAATCAGCCTTCATCCCAGGAAAGTGAGGCAGAACCTACCTTCTGGGATCGTATTGTGACAGCAGCTATCAATACTCACGCTGAAGCGATCGAGGACGCCGGAGAGGATAATTTACAACAGACGTACACCCAAATGCGCCCCCGCATCAGGAAAACAGCCATGGCGATCTATGAACAGTATACCTTACTACCGCTTGAAATGAAAGGGGACCCCACGCACAGGTCCATCATGAAGACCAAGCGTCACTTGGAAGAGGATATGGGTTTACCACCCACCGAGGCCCTGGAAAATGCGATCAAAATGCGCAAACAACTGTTTCAGGACATGCTGCCCGAAGAATATCCAGGCCTGGCCGACGATGATTAGAATAAACGGTTCAGAATGAACATGACCGAAGAAGGAACTCTCTGAAATGGCGACTTCTGATTGGACAAGAATACATCTAACGGACAGGAACGAATAGGACAGATGCAAATGGCGGTCTCTGATTGGACAAGAGTCTTTCTTGAATTGTAAACATACCCAACGCGGCTCCCCCAGCGTGGGTATGTTATGATGGAGGGGAAAATAAACTATATGAAAAAAAAACTTGTTGTTGTTGTTGTTCCCTCATGTGTCATCCTTGTTGTTGTTGTTTTCTCTCTCTCTCCGGTCTATATCATGGCGTCAAAACGTCTAGCAGGACCCATACAAGGACCAGTTTTCGACACTAGTTCAACCCACACCAGTCCATCAGATGGCCCTTCATCTCACCTTCACATTGATACCTCACTCGGCTCCATCGGGCCACTAGGGGCTCTCCTAGCTCCAAAAGGGCTATTTTTAAGATCGATATCAACACCTTGTGTATGAAGATTTTTTATTTTGGAGGTAGTGGGTCGAGTGAGGTATCAAATTCAAGCTGACGTGAAATGCTTCACATTGATACCTCACTCGTCTCCATTGGACCACTAGGGGCGCCTCTAACCCAAAAAAGGATATTTTGAAGATTGCGCATGCGCAGAATGCTGTTAGTTCAACCCACACCAGTCCATCAGATGCTCCTTCACGTCACCTTCAATTTGATACCTCACTCGACCCGATTGGTCCATTAGGGACGCCTCTAACCCCAAAAAGGCTATTTTTGAAGATTGATATTTTTGATATCATCTTCGCGCATGCGCAGAATTACCCTAATTCAAGCCCACACCCAGTCTATCAGATGCTCCTTCACGTCACCTTCAATTTAATACCTCACTCGACCCGATTGGCCCATTAGGGACGCCTCTAACCCCAAAAAGGCTATTTTTGATATCTTGATATTTTTGATATCAATCTTCAATCTTCAAAATACCCTTTTGGGTGTTAGAGGCGCCCCTAGTGATCCAATGGGGTCGAGTGAGGTATCAATGTGAAGCATTTCACGTCAGCTTCAATTTGATACCTCACTCGACCCACTACCTCTAAAATAAAAAAATCTTCATACACAAGGTGTTGATATCAATCTGCAAAATAGCCTTTTTTGGCGTTAGGGGAGCCCCTATTGGTCCAATGGGGTCGAGTGAGGTATCAATGTGAAGCATTTCACGTCAGCTTCAATATGATACCTCACTCGACCCACTACCTCAAAAATAAAATTTTGTTCACCTTGTGTGTGAAGATTTTTTTTTTGTTTTGAAAAAAAATTTTTTTGAAAAATTTTTTTTTGGGGGAAACTCACACTGGCGGCCATCTTGTACCCACCTCCCACATCTCACTCACACTCGCGGCCATGCCATCTTGTACCCACCTCCCACATCATGACACTCGCGGCCATCTTGTACCCACCTCCCACATCTTACACTCACTCACACTCGCGGCCATCTTGTACCCACCTCCCACACATGATGAACAGCTCTCACAGATTTAACAAACATGGGAGACAGTAATGCACTGTTACAATGATCACTGTCATAACATGCACATAAACAGACTCACAGTGAGTGATGAACAGCTCTCACAGATTTAACAAACTACTCGCGGCCATCTTGTACCCACCTCCCACATCTCACTCACACTGGCGGCCATCTTGTACCCACCTCCCACCAAATCACACTCGCGGCCATCTTGTACCCACCTCCCACATCTCACTCACACTGGCGGCCATCTTGTACCCACCTCCCACATCTTGCACTCACTCACACTCGCGGCCATCTTGTACCCACCTCCCACACATGACACTCGCGGCCATCTTGTACCCACCTCCCACACATCACGCATGCGCACACCGCCCCAATCCCGCCCCATTTTACACACTTATGACGTCACACAAGGTTCTGCGCATGCGCAGTGAGGCGCTATTACGCCAATTTACGCCTTGTATACTACTGTCATGGTTCGTCTGACAAAGCCGTGTGGTACAGAGTATACACATCTGCAATATGGAGCATATATGCTGTTGGCAGTTACGTATAAGTCAACGAAAATTGGCTTGAAGATCTCGCAGCCAATTTGCTGAAAAGTTAGATATCTTCCTTTTGTGTGCATAGCGAGAACTGGCTTGATCATCTTCGGATTGAATTAAGACTTGTGACGTGTGAAAGCTGGTTGGCAGTTGTGTAAGTTAGAGATATTAATCTATGATAATTTGATGTTGGACCATTTATTGGTGATCAACAATAATCAATGTTTTAGCTGTGTTAAATGCATCTGTGTCGCGTAAAACAAGAACGTCCACGTCGCATTTGGTGTACCGGAAACCTTGCTCCGATGCATCCAGTGCCTGAAGGACTCTCGCATCTACATCGCTTCTGAATTTGGTTGCCCGTCGAGCTTTGCGGACAGGGACACTGGCTTCCAAGATTCGAATGGAGGCCTGGAGGCCAATGTATTTGCACTTCCGCATTTGGATCATGAATTTATTGATTATAATTAAGAGGAGGTTGAGGTCTTAGAACAGTATAGTGCAGAATCAGTTGACAGAGATACCGATATGTAATTTACTTCCAAGGTGGGACACTTTACGTGGCATTCCTGGCCATGTCAGCAATGAGTACGATAAAACGATGGCCCCAGGACCTCATATCTGGTGGACCACAGTTGCTTCCACGCCGGTACATTCGCTTCACCTTCAGAAGGATATGACCAATTTTACTACACATTCCATGGAATGTATAATCAATGTAATCTAATTAGAACAATTTCTGTTGACCATTTGGTGCAGCAGCTTTGGTTCTACATACTGATACATTTTTACTAACAGATGATATGTACCTGTGCATCACATAGTAGACCGTTGCGGCCGAAATATAGACCGTAGTGCTAAAGGGCAAAAGTATCCAACCCAGATAGATCAGATTTAGAAAACCCACAAAACCCAGTTGTCGTACAGTTTCCGGGATAACGGCGAAATCCGGTTATTTTCGGTTTTTCAGCTTTTGCCTCAATTAGTGACGATTTCCCTAATTATCTCTGATCGATTAGTTGTAGCTTACATCGGAAAGCATTTATCTTTGATTTTCTGGTCACCAAGCGTATCACTTTACGAACAACATGAAATATAATCCCGTGAAAATCCTCGAGATAAGTCGGTATTCGGTGAAATACGAACAGTTTCGGGTCGACTCTTTTCCAGTGTATACTGATGAAAGCTTATACAGCCTGATCTATATCACCCGGGTATGATTGTAATAACAGACAATGTATGGGCATAACTACATGAGTATGATTAACTCCATATTTTATAGGAAAACGATATATCGGTAAAAAAAATCCCCAAAGCCAATGACAATAGAGATTTCCCACAAGAGCAAGAGAAAAGCCCGAAGCTTTTCCGAAAAGTCTCATTACATTTTCGTATCGGAATCTAGTTTCCAGGCAGGGGTGAATCTGAAGCCTTTCGTCATCATTGCAATAACCAAGACTTTGACATTCACACCTGGCACAATAGCTGACAAAAACGGGTGATTACAGCATCACCAATAAAAGATTATGATTTAGGCTGGCGCACTCACCTTCTTCCAACATCTCCGAAATGGCTCAACTCATACCCTGAAATATTTGTAGGCCTACCATACCCAAAAATCAGGGACACGGCACATGAATGCGTCTCTGCTTGGTCTCACTTCCGACTGGCTGTGAACCAGCCGTTTAACATTAAAGTGGATAGGAAGGTCGATTATCCCCGGTTATTTCGCACTGATAAGAACGTTTGATTGAATTTATCGAATGTATATGCTTCCCATTATATATCATTTAAAGATTGAAATCTGATCGAGAATTTCTTAAAAATTAATTTCAAAATTAGCTGTAAATTCACTCGTGTCATTCGTTGCTGGAAATTTGCTTGCTAACTATTTTTACTTAAGGGTACACAAATTTGCATATTTGTTATATTTATCTTTTATGAACAATAACCGATGTCTCATAACTTCACCTTAGCTATATATAAATATTTATTTTCATATAATCATGCAAATTTTAATACAGGATATTTTTCCAAGATATAGCAAGCCCCTAGGGGAGTAGTATATACAGCGGAAATTCCTTATCACTTAGGGTGAAGGTGGTGACGTCACAGCCGGTGACGTTACGGATCACATCGGGGTAAAAGTTCACGGCAGGGTCAAAGGTCACTTCCGGCCACGTGACGGCTCAGCAAGAGTTATATGCCTCTACATAAGACCGTGCGCTTCAGCATCCCACTCATGGACATTTGCGGTATGGGTGTGGCACCTTGTTTTTTCCTGTCTCGTTCCGTGAAAGACGATGGGAGGGGTCTCGAGGCCATGAGGCGAATTTTGCTGAAAAGTGCTGGCAGATCTGGGGTGAACATGTTAGGCTCATTCCGGCGCAGTGGACAATGACCTCGCATTTTGGGCAACCCACTCATGGACATTTGCGGTATGGGATCTGGCACCTTGTCTCGCGATGAAGAAGACGATCTGGGTCTCGTGGCCATGGGTTGACTTCCACTGTAAAGTTACCGTGCGCATGCGTCGTGCATAGGCAGATCTGGTGTGGACGTTTTGAGAAATTTCGGGAAAGCAATAAACCAGGGGAAGTAATCCAGTCGCCCCTTAGTAGTAGAGGAAGCAGAAACCCGATATATTTGACCCTTGTTGAGAGTTTTACAGTAGCACCATAACGCCTTATCTTAACGCCTTAACGCCCTATCTTAACGCCATAACGCCTTTTCGTTACGCCTTAACGCCCAATCATAATGTCTTAGCGCCTCACCCTCACGCTTAACGCCCTAGCATACCATTTTTTAAAAATCTTTTGAGCGTGTTTGTACCATGCTATTATATCATACTAACGCCTCGACAAGGTGTATTCATTCACACCACCGAATAAACCAAGTTTGAAATTTGGTGGCCCCTGATGTCGTCATCGCTCTACGCCGGGACATTGTACGGAGGTTTTGCTGGGAAAACCCCTGTTTTTTAGGTCATCGCTCTGAATGTTAGGGTAATTTTTTTCGGGGAATTTATTGGGGAAAACCCTGTTCTATTTTTAGATCATGTCGGGTAGAGCCAGACTGGGGGTGAAACACGTATACGCACTGAGATGTATATAGAAAGGGCGCATTCGGAGGTCCTGACTATGCCCCAAGTACTTCAAGGTTATTTGCAGAGCAATAAATGCAGCAAGAAAAGGGGAATCCCCACGCAACGCCTTCACGCCTATCAGAGGCACCGATGGCTGCTCCTGTCCAATCAAAAGCCGTCATTTGATGTTGCATCTATAATATTCCCTCTTGCCCATTAGGGTCAGACTGGTAGGGATATGCGCCTGCGCACTCGAGGAGTAGTGGTGAAAGAGTTTCAGAAGTGCAAAGGAGCGCGTTTGGGGAGATGGAGTCCTGTTCCCTCTGGCTACCTGGTAGAGTTGCTTGTGTGCGCGTGGGTATGTGTGGGTGGGTGGGTGAGTGTGGTAGTGTGTGTGTGTGTGTGTGTGTGTGGTGGCGGTGGTGTGTGGTTGTGTGTGTGTGTGGTGTGTGGCGGTGAAGGTGGTGGTGGTGTGTGTGGGTGGTGGTGGTGGTGGCTTTGCTGAGCGCCCAGTCATACTCACCAGCCTTGCGTGCTCGCTCACCAGCGTCACTGCGTTAAGACGGACCTTGGGCACGCCTCATTCTCGAAGCGAGCTCGGGAGCTCTTGGAGCTCGGAGCACTTGGAGATAACGTCAAGGGACGTCATCACCGGAAGTGACGACACCGCGCGTATGTGCTCTCTCAGTAAGTCACGTCATCGCACGCATGCGCACGCACCCGGTGGTGCACCCTGCACCTTATAGCCCGTCGGGGATAGGATACTCTAGGGTGCGGGTTTTAAGATAGGCGTTCAGGCGATGAACTACAAAACAGGGGCTTTCCCAGCAAAACGTCCGTACCATGTCCCGGCGTAGAGCGATGACGACTTCGGGACCACCAAATCTCAACTTGTTTTATTCCGTGAATGGATTGATACATACACCTTGTCGAGGCGCATTTTATTTTTGCATGGTACAATCTCGCGCAAAAGATAAAAACTGGTATGCTAGGGCGTTAAGGCATTAGGATGAGACGTTATGGCGTTAAGATAGGGCGATAAGGCATTACGATGAGGCGTTGAGGCGTTAGGATAGGGCGTTAAAGAGTTAAGATAGGGCGTTAAGGCGTTACTGTAAAACTCTCCACAAAGGTCACAGGACAAATATATTGAGTTTCTGCTTTCTCTACTAGTAAGGGGCAAATGGATTACTTCCCTTGATTTTTACTTCCCCGAATTTGAGAGAATATACCATCTCAACAACAACATTCCCATTTCTGTTACTCACCAGGTGTAAAGTTCGTTTTCCCGTTCTTTTCCGGAAAAGTTTTTCATGCACCCACCCATGATTTGATCGGACTGGATATCCTCCCCAATCGAATACGCCCAATGTGAGCCGACCTCGACCCCAAAACGTCCATTCAAATGCCTTTTTCTCACAATTTCCATCCTGCGCATGCACACCATTGGGCTACTTTTACTCCACACCAGTCCAGTTGGACGCTACCTCACGAGATCATCAAAGTGATACCTCACACGGCTCAATCAGACTAAAGTCATCACATGGTCGTGAATAAAGTCATCACACCACCGTGCCTAAAGTCATCACATCATCGTGACTAAAGTCATCACATCATCGTGACTAAAGTCATTACATCATCGTGACTAAAGTCACACATCATCGTGACTAAAGTCACACATCATCGTGACTAAAGTCAAGCCTCCTAAATAAATCTTATATTGAATTAATACTTGAAAGAAAACAACATTTCCAAAAATCAAGTAATTTGACCATTTTTTTATATATAAATTATTTTCTTAAAGAATTTAAGACCTATATCTCTATAAAAATGAAGTGGGCCTTCTCTCTTGTCGAATTTTATGACAAAAGAGATGATTATAATTTCGACATCGTAAACTATCCCTTTCTGGACAGTAATATTCCAGTGGGACCTGCATATGGCGTATACATATCTCGCCTAGGAGCATTTGCTAGATCCTGTGTTAAATGTGACGATTTTAATCAACGTCACAAAACATTGTCGCAGAAACTTATAAAACAGGGCTATTCCAACAAGCGCCTTCACTCAAAGTTTCTCAAAATTTGGCGATACATATCGCATGCTGATAGCAAAATACGAGCGTAACGTGCAAGATCTATGCCGGCGTTCTTTTTCATATCTTGTGTCTAATTCCGCTTAACCCGGGGCTAGGATCCATATGAACCCATGTACTTCAAGATCCTCATGGTGCTCATATGAATAGTCACAATCAAAGCATGACTGAGATACATCATTCTCTAGATGACAACGAATACTATGAATCAAGAATACAGAATCAGCGATACGGATTTGATATTTTTGGAACATCATGATGTCTTGCCGGCATCATTGAAAACTGTTGACCACTTCTCTCTCGCAGGAAACTAGCCTATGTTTTTATGTATACTAAGATTGTCTTTTGAATTTGGTGCTAATACTGTTATATGTAATATGGAATGGGTCTTTGGATTATGAACGCGGATATTCTTTAATGGGCGACGGCTGAATTATGAATGACGGGTCAGACGCTTGTCACTACATAGACGTTTCAACTGGATCCTTGTCTTTTTGATTCGAGAAAAATACATTTTCTTCGGCAATAGAAGTCAACGAGAATATCATTTATTTGAGCCCTATACCGCCTGTTTTGCCGAATACTCCATTGATTTATAATTTAAAATTTTGACGTAATTTCTGACAATCATAAATTATATTACTTGAAATATATCATAGAAATATTGCAGGGATGATATATTTACGAGAATATATATTTCCTAAGACATTGCTGTTTATCTAAGACCATAGTAAAATTAGATCGTCTGTCGAGCCGAGGGCGGCGGCAATCGCATCTGCGCACTACGTTCATGGGTGGGATTCTTGTACATGCCACGTTCGTTGGTCCATACCCTTCGTTGCAGACTGTGTTCATATGATGTGTGCCTTAGTAGCTGCAGTATGAACTCTGCAACCATTAGGCATACACGAAAGATCTGTATAGCTCGGATTATAACAGTCTGGCTTTATTTGATTGAAATTGTAGATTAAGGACCGCTTCCCATACGGATTCCGTGACCCATCAACTCAATGTCTTATTTAAATTTCACGGTACATTTCTTAGTTCGTTCAACGGCGTTACAAGCGCTATAGAATAAATAAATAACAAGAAGAGAGCAGAGGGAAATATAAAAAGAAGAAAAGAAGAATCGTCTATGTACAAGTTCGTCTGTATTGATCAGGTTATACTGGTAAATATGCGTTCATTTTCATTGTACTTCTAATCGCGTGGAAGATTCCTTTGTCTTTGTACACCTTCGAACGCACAAAGCCGTCCAGAAAAAAACAACTGAGAGAACGATGGGCGTCGTCAGGATTTCTCGAGAGGGGGTCGTTTACTAAGCTTGCTTTGGAGAGCCCAGTACTGTGATGTCCCACATAAGAAAATAACATGCAGTTGGGCGCTGAGTGTCCTTCGCGCACAACGACTTTCCTAACGACGCTCTTGTGAACTGGGCGGGTAATTCCAGATATCTGTGCCTGTAACAGTGCTTGGAGTGTGTATCAGGATGGCAGACTACGTCAAACATTGCGCGAAAAACAAAGGATCATATTCTGTGTTAAACAACCGTCAGTTCAGTGACATCTTAGGGGTAACGCGTCTGGTCTTTAGGGTTGAGTATTCTGTTTCCGGATGTTCTCTTTCTGAGGC
>JAVTVY010032216.1:0-12102 GCA_036873755.1 Hanleya hanleyi
GTAACACCAAGTGGATAGGGGAGATAATGACCAATGTTGCGTTCTTCGTGGTTAAACTGACCACCACCTCCATCGGATGAAAGTATTCACCCATGCACTGATAGATACCCAGAATGCGCAAACAACTATCTGAGGATATGTTGCCTCAACGGTATCCTGGCCTGCCCGACGATGATTAGAATAAACGGTTCAGATGGCACTTTCTGAAATGGAGACTTCCGATTGGACAAGAATACATCTAACGGACAGGAACGAATATGAAACATGCAAATGGTGGCCTCTGATTGGATAAGAATCTTCTTGAATTGTAAATATACCCAACGCGGCTCTCCCAGCGTGGGTGTGATGTAACATTGGGGAAAATAAACTATATGAAAAAAACTTCTTGTTGTTGTTGTTCTCTCATGTGTCATCCTTGTTGTTGTTCTCTCTCTGGTCTATATCATGGTGTTATGTTAGAGTGTTAAGGTGTAACGACGGGCGTTGACGGGCATCACCGCATTTCGAAGAATTAGTGACAATTCCATGGAATATCAGAGCTTCTGAGCTATTTCACCAGGGCGTTGAAGGATTAAGAATGGTGTTGGTGGGCGTTGCTACAAGATGACACCTCACACGGTCCATTTGGACCGCGGATGGTCCATCTCTACACCAAATAACATCCTTCACTGCTAAAAAAGGCCCACTTTCGCTACAACTTGTACCAATGACGTCACCAATGACGTCACAGATGCTATAAATATCCCTGAAATCAGGGTCTATACTCCGAGAGCTACAACATGATACCCCACACGACGCATTTGCAACGCGGATGGTCCATCTCTACACCAAATACCTTCCTGCACTGCCCCAAAAGGCTCACTTTCGCTAATACTCCTAGTGATGACGTCATCGATGACGTCACAGATGCTTCGGACATGCCTCAATTTGGAATGTACACCCCGAGAGCTACAAAATGACACCTCACACGACGCATTCGGACTAAGGATGGTGCATCTCTACACCAAACTCACCCTAACGCACCCACAAAATGTCCACTTTCGCTACTACTCGTACCGATGACGTCATCAATGACGTCACAGATGACGCGGACATCCCTCAAATCGGAATGTACACCCCGAAAACTACAAGATGACACTTTCCAGGACGCATTCGAACCGTGAATAACCCATCTCGACCCCAAATACCTTCATGTACTGCCCGAAAATGCCCACTTTCGCTACTACCGATGACGTCACCGATGACGTCACAGATGACGCGGTACCGATGACGTCACAGATGACGCGGTACCGATGACGTCACAGATGACGTGGACATTCCTCAAATCGGAATGTACACCCCGAGAACTACAAGATGACACCTTCCAGGACGCATTCGAACCGTGAATAGCCCATCTCGACCCCAAATACCTTCATGTACTGCCCCAAAATGGCCACTTTACTTACTACAACCAACTGCGCATGCACAGATTAACGCGACTTTCATTCAAAAACACACCATTCTGACTCTACCCCACAAAAGCTTCACTTTGACACCTCACACGACCCATTCGAACCGTGAATAGCCCATCTCGACCCCAAATACCTTCATGTACTGCCCGAAAATGTCCACTTTCGCTACTACTCGTACCAATGACGTCACCGATGACGTCACAGATGACGAGGACATCCCTCCAATCGGAATGTACACCCCGAGAACTACAAGATGACACCTTCCAGGACGCATTCGAACCGTGAATAGCTCATCTCGACCCCAAATACCTTCATGTACTGCCCCAAAATGGCCACTTTACTTACTACAACCCACTGCGCATGCGTAGATTAACGCGACTTTCATTCAAAAACACACCATTCTGACTCTATCGAACCGTGAATAGCCCATCTCGACCCCAAATACCTTCATGTACTGCCCGAAAATGTCCACTTTCGCTACTACTCGTACCGATGACGTCACCGATGACGTCACAGATGACGCGAACATCCCTCAAATCGGAATGTACACCCTGAGAACTACAAGATGACACCTTCCAGGACGCATTCGAACCGTGAATAGCCCATCTCGACCCCAAATACCTTCCTTCACTGCCCCAAAATGGCCACTTTACTTACTACAACCAACTGCGCATGCGCAGATTAACGCGACTTTCATTCAAAAACACACCATTCTGACTCTACCCCACACAAGCTTCACTTTGACACCTCACACGACCCATTCGAACCGTGAATAGCCCATCTCGACCCCAAATAGCTTCATGTACTGCCCGAAAATGTCCACTTTCGCTACTACTCGTACCGATGACGTCACCGATGACGTCACAGATGACGCGGACATCCCTCAAATCGGAATGTACACCCGAGAACTACAAGATGACACCTTCCAGGACGCATTCGAACCGTGAATAGCCCATCTCGACCCAAATACCTTCATGGACTGCCCCAAAATGACCACTTTACTTCCTACAACCAACTGCGCATGCGCAGATTAATGCGACTTTCATTCAAAAACACACCATTCTGACTCTACCTCACACAAGCTTCACTTTGACACCTCACACGACCCATTCGAACCGTGAATAGCCCATCTCTATCCCAAACACACCCCTACCTAGCACCCAAAATGCCTGTTTTCTATACTACGGGCCAGGCTGCACATGCGCAGACTATTTGAACACGGACGAACCATTAGTGTAGTCAAGTGCTCCTCCTCCACGAGAGCTTCAAAATAAGACCTCACTCGACCCCATTGGACCATTAGGGACTCACCTAGACTCCAACATGTCCACCCCGTATGGGCCTATACACCCATAGCCATGCAGTATAGGCCTATGGGCCTACCCAGGCCTCGGTGACTTTTTTGTAAAATTTCACCGATTCGCTCCGCAACACTTCCTATCGTGTTCTAAATGACGAGACGAGTAAAACGAGACACCACAACCCTACCGCAAATGTATAGAAGTACGTTTCCCAGGGGACAAACATTGATCCTAATACTCCCAGTATGGACTATATGGGGCTCAGTGACTTTTTTCAAAAATTTCACCGATTCGTACGGGGACACTTCTTATCATGTTCTAAATGACGAGACGAGTAAAACGAAACCCCACAACCCTACCGCAAATGTATAGAAGTACGTTTCCCAGGGGGACAAACATTGATCCTAATACTCCCAGTATGGACTATATGGGGCTCAGTGACTTGTTTCAAAAATTTCACCGATTCGCACGGGGACACTTCTTATCATGTTCTAAATGATGAGACGAGTAAAACGAAACCCCACAACCCTACCGTAAATGTATAGAAGTAGGTTTCCCAGGATGGTCCTATACCTCCCATACCCCATATAGGCATTTTCCCGTAATTTAGAATAAAGTCCGTATTCCGTATTTTTTCAGGAATTTTTAACATACACCCACCCTGGAACTAGGGGAAGATAACTCTATTGACAGGCGAGCCCCGTTAAGCCCGGCGACCTATATACCACCCATACCCCATATAGGCATGCATTTTCCCAGGTTTTTCGATAAAGTCCGTTTTCCGTTTTTTTTCAGGAAAAATTTTACATGCACCCACCCCATTGCCTGAATGCCTCTTCACCTAGGCTTCACTTTGATATCTCACTCGACCCCATTGGACCATTAGAGGCTCCCCTAGCTCCAACACGTCTATTTCCATACCCTTGGGCCACCGCGCATGCGCAGAATGACCCTAATTTAACCCACACCCAGCCCATCAGATGCCCCTTCACGAATGCTTCACATCGATACCTCACTCGACCCCATTGGTCCATTAGGGGCTTCCCTAGATGCCAAAACGTCTATTTTCATACCCTTCGGCCACCGCGCATGCGCAGAATGACCCTAATTTAACCCCACACCCAGTCCATCAGATGCTCCTTCACATAAGCTTCACATCGATACCTCACTCGACCCCATTGGTCCATTAGGGGCTTCCCTAGATACCAAAACGTGTATTTTCATACCCTTCGGCCACCGCGCATGCGCAGAATGACCCTAATTTAACCCCACACCCAGTCCATCAGATGCCCCTTCACATAAGCTTCACATCGATACCTCACTCGACCCCATTGGTCCATTAGGGGCTTCCCTAGATACCAAAACGTGTATTTTCATACCCTTCGGCCACCGCGCATGCGCAGAATGACCCTAATTCAACCCCACACCCAGTCCATCAGATGCCCCTTCACATAAGCTTCACATCGATACCTCACTCGACCCCATTGGTCCATTAGGGGCTTCCCTAGCTCCAAAACGTCTATTTTCATACCCTTGGGCCACCGCGCATGCGCAGAATGACCCTAATTCAACCCCACACCCAGTACATCAGATGCCCCTTCATGAATGCTTCACTTTGATACCTCAGTCGACCCCATCGGTCCACTAGGGGCTTCCCTAGCTCCAAAACGTCTATTTTCATACCCTTGGGCCACCGCGCATGCGCAGAATGACCCTAATTCAACCCCCACACCCAGTCCATCAGATGCCCCTTCATGAATGCTTCACTTTGATACCTCACTCGACCCCATCGGTCCACTAGGGGCTCCCCTAGCTCCAAAAAGGCTATTTTCATACCCTTCGGCCACGGCGCATGCGCAGAAGGCCGATATGTCAACCCCTCACCCAGCCCATTAGATGCCCCTTCACCTAAGCTTCACTTTGATACCTCACTCGACCCCATCGGACCATTTTATCTAGGGACTACTTTTTCTCCCCGGAAGTTTTTTCCCGAGACCGAATCACCGCCAAAACCGCGGCCAAACCGCATCACCGCGGATGAATACATTTTTTTAAAAAAAAATTTGCCGGAACTATTTACTCATTGACCTTTGGTGACCCTCCTCGTTGCTCCTCATTGCTCCTCATTGAGCATGCGCAGTAGGCAGCCAACAAGGTTCTGCGCATGCGCAGTGAGGAGCTAAAGCGGGTTAATCAATGCTACATACTACTGTGAATACACAAATAAACAGCTCTGTATTATTTCTGAATGCATTATCGTTTGATGGCCATAAAGAATTTGTAGGACAATGAGATAGACGTGTGTATCCTTTGCAGTGCTTCCACCCGAACATCATATTGTTCAACCATTTAATCCTGGAGTCTGGTTATTTATTTATTTTAAAATTCAGTGCTTGTAAACATTTAAATGAACTAAGAAATGTAATGTGAAATTCAATGTGAAGAAATCCCTTATTATATATGTTTTCCAAGCCTTGATTATATTTGCTAATAACGTCACAATTTACCCCATTTACTCGAAAGTTGTCGACAATGGCTTAATCATATTGTTCAACCATTTAATCCTGGAGTCTGGGTTTTCACCAGTATTATTAGGTGTGGCCCCCTAGGACCAGTATTTATTATACTATAATCCTCTTTGACGTTTTAAGGTAATCAGGTGTGAATTAGCTTACAAATTAAATAAATGAAGACTACTCATCCCTCGGATTGACCGTATGACATCGTTTAAACTGCTGCTCATACCAGAATTATTGTTTATTTATTTATTTTAAAATTCAGTGCTTGTAAACATTTTAAATGAACTAAGAAATGTAATGTGAAATTAAAATAAAACATTGAGTTGATGGGCTGCGAAATCCGTATGGGAAGTTCAAGCGGCCCTTAAACTACAATTTCAATCAATCAGAATTATTACCCTCATACCAGATCATTTTTTGAATCATCTACATTTTATAAAAATAATGGCAAAAGAAATAGATTCGGCAAAACATGAGAATTAAGCGGCATGTAAAAAGAACGTTTTTCTTTATTCACAGCCGACTATAATCATTGCATCGGGCTGATCGCATCTGGCGAAATTTTGGCATTATTCAGTACATCTGGCCTATTTTATTATATTTTCGGATGGCAGGGCCCCTTGTACGCACATACTAGCTTCATTTGGGTACATATTACCTTCATTTGGGTACATATTGCCTTCATTTGGGTAAAATGACTTACATTTGGGTTTATTTGGGTTCATTTGAGCTGTTTTTCATCGTTGTGGGTTCGAGCCCCATTTCTGTCATGATTTTCCCCCGTTTTATATTATTTTCGGTATATTTGCATAAATCCACAAATAGCTTTTACGTGTCTGTTGCCTGCAATTAATTATAAAAGATAATTAATTTCATGAACATGGGAGCGTAGTATTCATGTATTTCACGTCGGCGTTATAGTGAAAGTACATGTACCGGTAAAAGCTTATAAATCACTGAAGAATGCTTACAGATTACATTTTCCTATATTGTTATGTATGAACTATTATGAGGCGCCGTTTGTGACAATATTGTCAACGACAAATATATAGAGTTAAAACCAAAATATAAAGTCGCCGTTTGTGACAATATTGTCAACGACAAATACATAGAGTTAAAACCAAAATATAAAGTCGCCGTTTGTGACAATATTGTCAACGACAAATATATAGAGTTAAAACCAAAATATAAAGTCGCCGTTTGTGACAATATTGTCAACGACAAATATATAGAGGTGAAACCAAAATATAAAGTCGCCGTTTGCGACAATATTGTCAAACACAAATATATAGTTAAAACCTTTGTAAATATATATAAAACGATATAAATAGGGCCTATATATAAAGTTGTTTTTTTTTAAATTTTTATAAATATTTTTTGAACATAAATAACGATAGGAAGTTAAGACGTTAAATTTAACGTAAATATAAAGTACACGAACTTGTAAAGTGTACATGTAAACCGGATATGCCCAAAGGAAGCTGCGCAATCGATGTGCGCGCGAGTAATACTGGTTAATCAAAACTGCAACTGGGTTCTGAAGCGAAACTATGACAGCGGTGAAAGCCACTCGCATGTCACAGATGTGTCGAATCAAACAATAAGATCACGTACCTGAACATATATCAGTTCACTGCCATAGTGATTTAGTAAAGGCCTATTCCAATTTTCAACAATTACTGTTATCATTTACAATCGTACTTCAGAGTTATCACATCAATTAGATATAAATACATCTACTTATAAATCACCATAAGGTATCCTAGCCTGCAGCCAATATCACGGCCTGCCCCTTTGATGTTCAATCTGCGATTCCGTCGGCCAAGTCGCTGGTTGCTATTTGCCGCATAGAAACATCAACAGAAGTTGAAATAAAACATGAAAATAACGATATATTAATTATGCGCAACACAAATATTAGGCAATTTGAAATCATACTGAATATGAGCATATTTCATTGACTAGAATATGACCATTCATAGCCTAGTTATAGGATTTGGAATTATATTGTCGTTTTGTATATTTTATCGTTTTTCGATAATTTCCGCATTTCCAAACAAGACAAAAATTAGCAGGGAATTTGGTATAAGTGCAGCGAATGGGAAACTAATGGCTCATGAGGAACACTACATTGGCCTTTTTACCTCCGTCGATCAGACGGAGGTCTAGGAGCGCAACGTGATATCTCCCGCCAAATAATTGTCATATGGGGAACCCACGACTCGTGTGATTTCCAATAGGGATTGCTATGGTTCCCGACGAAATTTTGAAAAGTTTCTGGACACAATTGAATGCTTACGTCACAAAAGGTGTGTATCCTTTGCAGTGCTTCCACCGGGTCTCTTAATTCGAGGGTACTAAATTCGCGCGTGTACTTATAGCTTCGCGCTGGTACAGATGGCCGGTATGCGACGAAGACAAACCTGCGCTTTCAAGTTTCATAAAAAGTAAATTTTCACGAAAGAAAAACTCGCATTCCGGATAGTATAATTGGAAACTTCGACGAGAATCTCTGAATCGGCAAAAAGATAAAGGACGAGTGTCATTCACCAGGATGCGAGTCGGAAGTGAGAAGTCAAATTCAAAGTCAGAGGTCAAAAACGTAAAACTCCGAAGAACTCTCCCGGCTTTTTCTTTTCTTTTTTTTTGAGTTGGGGGGGGGGGGGAGATAGCGACTGGAAAAATATATCTTCCCATGCTTCAATCGTTATCTGTGAATCCGATCAACAACCTAGCCAGACAATCTGTCAAAAATTATCCGTCGTCTGGGTAAGGTTGAAGGGTAATCGGAAGCTCGGACTGTGATACAGGCAAAAACTGTTGCTGTTGTAGTCTAGAAAAATAACTGGCATGCACTCTATGGAGAAGGGCCTCGTGAGGCACAAAGTGCAATTTTGTTGTTGTTGCAAATCCGCTCATCTCGATGGGTATCTTTCACTGGTTCTCACAGTTGCCTGGCCTGTGTTATATTCGGTGGTCGAAGTCTACGTATAGTTTTTTTCAATAAATTATGGAAATTAATACAAACATATGTACAGATATTTTTTTAAATAGATTTTTTTATAAGTGTATTTCTCCTTCATCTTAGGCTCAATTAAAGTCATTCTCTAAAATGTGAAGCCGAGTTAATACAGTTTTTAATTATCTACCAAACCCTGCCCTCTATGACATAGAATAAAAGAGAAGTTTGGAATAGAACCGCTCAATACAGTCATTTCTAAACATCAAGTTGTACATAAGTATTTTTACTTACTCTGTACAAGCTGAGGGCATTTTTGTGGCTTTTGAAAATTTTGAGATTTTTGCGTGTCTGTCCATATTTAACTAAGCGACGTCCAAGCGAGCTAATGTACGCGCGCGCGTTATATTCATATCAAATATGGTGCGGCTTGTGTTCAATGAGGCTTGGAATGTTTATACAATTAATTTTCTTCTCACTGTTACACAATGAAATTAAGTTTCAAATCATTTGATTCATCTCTTCGATGTAGATTGTTATGTTTCATTCGAGGAAATAATTTTAAAAGATACATATGACATTTTCTAACTTTATGGCTGGAGCAAACGGCGTAAACATGCTTTCCCATCTCACCCACGCTCATATGGGTATCGATCGTTCCTATTCGAGGACACACTAACTGATGACCTAGTTCAGAGCCAGTGATTTGCTCGCCCTCCACCCCATTGGATCAACCTGTAACCATCTCGGTCATCTATACGCGGTAAGACTGACCCTGGGATCGTGTGTATCCATTTACAGCCTACTTTCGGCAAGTGCGAGAGGCAATTTCCAGAAATCAATACCACGTGACTTCGTCAGCCAATCAGCTAAAGTCTACCGACGTAACCCCAACGTAACTCGCCATTTTCGAATCATGTGATGCCCTACTTGTTGAAAATTACAGATCTACCACACCTCTTGGGTGATACGAAAGTTATTTATACCTATATATTTTGTAAGCCTAGCCTATATCTGTTTCCCAAGTGGGTTGAAAACCTGTAATTTATCAGATTTCTCGAGTCTGTTCTCTGCCGGATGAAGGCCGAACAGAATCCCGTAATATACCGGATATCGCTCCGCAATAATGGAGACTCACGATTCGCAAGCCATCTTATGGATGGCGAAGTGTACGCAAATGCCCATTGGATATCAGTTGATTCCTAAGGAAATAAACATTACACATGTAATGACCACCTGCCGAGTGATACATGTGTGAATCGGTCAGACATTTCCAAGGATGCCAAATGCTAACTTAAAACAACCATGCCGGATTTCATTGCTTCACTGAGAATAATTGGATCTAACTTTTACAAAGCCTGCAGCTCCCAATAGCTCCTGGATCTAGAACACATAAATGAAGGGACCTAGTTTATCGGTGCTATGGCAAAAATATAATGTAGAATGGGATTGTGTGGATAATATCCTTGGAAGTTGAAGTCCTGCTGCATGCTTCACAAACATCATCAAAAGTGAAAATTATCTCCCTTGACCAGGTAAGGACTTGAATGTGTGTCTAAAATGATTTAGCTTCAAGAAACAGACTTCATTTCAAATTTTAATTCCAATTCTGCTACATGCACATGTATAAAATACATACAGAATGAACTGCATACATAATAACACAAAGAACAGGTATATGTATCTCATTACATTCTTATTCAAAGATCAATACCTGGGTAATATTACAACAATACCATGGCATTATATATTGTTATGATTGACTTAACTTTAGCTGCTGAAGATATTTCTAATTTGAGATCAATGAACAATCATACTAGATTTCATAACTTCATTTATTTTCACAATAAGCAACATAATCGAGATTAGCAAGTGAAGTTTTAAAACATAATATAATAAACAGCATGAGTAGTATACAAAGCGCAAGTAGGCTTAATAACCCCCCACTGCGCATGCGCGAGAACAGAAAATGGGGAGGATTTGGGGGGGTGTGTGGGGGGTGTGTTGTGCGCAGGTATGACGTCACTTCCGGTTGCGGTGAATGGGGCGTGACCTTGGGGGCATGTATTTCTCCGCGGTGATGCGGTCTGGCGGTAATGCGGTCTGCCTCTGCGGTCCGAAAGTAGTCCCAAAACCGTGGGTTTTCGTGAGAATGTTCGGCAATCTGTAGGCACCGCTAGTGGACCGATGGGGACGAGTGAGGTATCAAAGTGAAGCTTAGGTAAAGGGGCATCTAATGGGATGGGTGTGGGGTTGACATATCGTCATTCTGCGCATGCGCGGCGGCCGAAGGGTATGAAAATAGCCTTTTTGGAGCTAGGGGAGCCCCTAGTGGACCGATAGGGTCGAGTGAGGTATCAAAGTGAAGCATCCATGAAGGGGCATCTAATGGACTGGGTGTGGGGTTGAATTAGGGTCATTCTGCGCATGCGCGGTGGCCGAAGGGTATGAAAATAGCCTTTTTGGAGCTAGGGGAGCCCCTAATGGGACGATGGGGTCGAGTGAGGTATCAAAGTGAAGCATCCATGAAGGGGCATCTAATGGACTGGGTGTGGGTTGAATTAGGGTCATTCTGCGCATGCGCGGTGGCCGAAGGGTATGAAAATAGCCTTTTTGGAGCTAGGGGAGCCCCTAATGGACCGATGGGGTCGAATGAGGTATCAAAGTGAAGCATCCATGAAAGGGCATCTAATGGACTGGGTGTGGGGTTGAATTAGGGTTATTCTGCGCATGCGCGGTGGCCCAAGGGTATGGAAATAGACGTGTTGGAGCTAGGGGAGCCCCTAATGGACCAATGGGGTCGAGTAAGGTATCAAAGTGAAGCTTATGTGAAGGGGCATCTGATGGACTGGGTGTGGGGTTGACATATCGGCATTCTGCGCATGCGCGGTGGCCGAAGGGTATGAAAATAGCCTTTTTGGAGCTAGGGGAGCCCCTAGTGGACCGATGGGGTCGAGTGAGGTATCAATGTGAAGCATTCATGAAGGGGCATCTAATGGACTGGGTGTGGGGCTGAAATATCGGCCTTCTGCGCATGCGCGGTGGCCGAAGGGTATGAAAATAGCAGGCACAGCATCTAGGGAGGCCCTAATGGTCGAATGGGGTCGAGTGAGGTATCAACGTGAAGCGAAGGGGTATTTGATGGCTGGGTGGGTGCATGTAAAATTTTTCTGAAAAAAAAAACGGAACCCTTTGGACTTTATCGAAAACCTAGGAAAATGCCTATATAGGGGTATGAGAGTGCTTATATAGGTCCGCCGGGCTTAACAGGGGCTTGTCTATCAATAGAGTTATCTCCCCCTAGTTCCAGGGTGGGTGTATGTAAAAATGTTCCTGAAAAAATACGGAATACGGACTTTATTCATTACGGGGAAAATGCCTATATGGGGTATGGGAGGTATAGGACCATCCTGGGAAACCTACTTCTCCACATTTGCGGTATAGGTTGTGGTCTCGTTTTTACTCGTCTCGTCATTTAGAACATGATAGAAGTGTCCCCGTGCGAATCCGGTGAAATTTTGAAAAAGTCACCGAACCCCGCATATAGTCCCATACTGGGGGTATAGGATCAATGTTTGCCCCCTGGGAAACGTACTTCTATACATTTGCGGTAGGGTTGTGGGGTCTCGTTTTACTCGTCTCGTCATTTAGAACATGATAAGAAGTGTCCCCGTGCGAATCCGGTGAAATTTTTGGAAAAAAGTCACCGAGCCCCATATAGTCCCATACTGGGGTATAGGATCAATGTTTGTCCCCCTGGGAAACGTACTTCTATACATTTGCGGTAGGGTTGTGGGGTCTCGTTTTACTCGTCTCGTCATTTAGAGCATGATAGGAAGTGTCCCCGTGCGAATCGGTGAAATTTTTGAAAA